>JAHWFP010092408.1:0-14927 GCA_023313725.1 Lithobius niger | reverse complement strand
CTTATGCGATTTCTGCTGAAAGCTCGACAGGGCAGTTCATTTGTTGCTACTTGTTCAATTTCTGCCCGGTGCTCGACAGGGCAGTTCATTTGTTGCCACTTATACAATCTCTCCCCAGTGCTCGACAAGGCACTGCTTTTGTAGCCACTTTTACGATTTCTGCCCTCTATGTGTCTAATTTAGCACCGGCCTAAAATCGTTAAGGCAGGAATTTTATCTTTGAACTTGTTTCTTTTCTGCACTAAAACTGTCATGTCGGTAAATATTTGATGCAAAAAACAACAAAATTGCGAACTCTAGTGTCTCCCAAACTGATAAACACGCGCACAAACAAGCAGATGGACACGCAAAATCTAAATTTAGTCTAGTATTAAAGCGTCGCTTCGCTCGGGAAAACATTGTCAAGGTGCATGCGGTAAGACATGCATTTAGGCCTACTACCGAATAAAGAGTAGGTTAAGTTCACTAACTTTTTTGAACTAATAAGCCTACTAACGAATATAAAGCAGAGAGATTTACTATTAATTCTGAGCTGCAAGTTCAATTAGACAGCAGACTACAATTTCCTAGTAAGGCAAGATTCTACAGAAAAGCTATTTTTGGGCACTGTGTATTGTAGTGTGCTTATACCTTTCAAGCAGTTGTATACTTATCAAACTGTTTAAGGCTGAAAATTCTTCACAAGACATAAACTCAACATATCTGAAGTTTTCATAGAATTGCTCGGAAGTTGAGTAGAATGTGTTCAGTAACCAAATAAATTGCGATTCACACGAGAAAGCCAGGTAAAGTATTCTGCTCAGCCCTCATTGTTCACTCGCGTGAGACGGTTCCCAGACCACTCTGGATGGGTACAGCACACGACCATGGTTAATTATTGGTTCGAAACTCGTTTCTAAGATTTCAACGTACACGTGGATTAGAACATGCCGTTCTAGTAAATTATTTGAATAATATGCAAACATCCGTCTGAGTTCCAACCACAGAAGCTAGCAAATGCATTCTATTGATAAACAAAGTCTGGTTCTCGTAGTAACTATGCTCAATAATCCTGACACTAGAAATTCATCACTATGCACAAAACTTGGTAGGCACTTTCCGCTGGACTAAAATAACAAATGCAGCCGCAACTATATGGATTAAAAATTTAATTTAACCAAGTCAAACTTTATAATTTTAGTGTATGTAGACGACGCCTATAGTGAGCTATGCAATATTGCGAGACAGACACAGACATACGACATGACGTAACCATCTCACCCGACGGGCCGTCCCAAACCACTGGCCACCCCGTGCCAAGATACCTCACCCTACGGGACCTCATTCCCAGAGCTTCATCTCTCCACACTGCAAGGCGTAAATTCTACCAAAAGTATGTAAATGCTACATAAATTTGGTGACTGCACTAACCTACGCCACGGGCCACTGCCCCTCCAGCGCACCCCACAGGATCTCATACCATGGACCTTACCCCACGGGCCGACCCCGACACCCCACCCCCTACAGAACTAGCCCCCATGGGACACCCACTGGGGCCACCCCTCATCAGGATGTGTAAATTCTACCAAAACACATGTATATTTTGGAGCCACCATACGTTCCCTATTCTAGGATATTCTTAGTACATTCCTAATTCATGTTTGGAGTTTTCTGATACTTTCATTGAATACATCATGAAACTTACGTACAATAAAGGAATCTGGATTATGATGGGATCATACAAACATCATTAAATCATACGTAATATGTTCAGCATTCATATTTTGTACATTTTGATTACATTTCTGCGCGTATTTGGGTGGGGTTCAAAAAATCATAACTCCCTCTATTTAATAAATGAGATTATAACCCATCTGCATGTAAAAACGAACCTATAACATCGTCGGAGCATCAGTACGGATTTCTAACATGGTTAAAAACGTTTAGATACATTCCAAATTTATGTTAGTATGTTCTCAGCACGTTTCTCATTCATGTTTTGCTGTATATCCTAACATTCCTTAAAAACGTCACGAAATAAACAATAAACAACAAACAGGTGTAATTAGAGATGGAACGTCATCGTATCGTTAAATTGTTGGTAAAATGTTCAGCATTCTTATTTTGGAGGCTTACATTAGGTTTTTGTGCCAGTGGGTTCTTGGACAATGGATGGGGTAAAACTAAATATAAAGGATGCCCCCTACCCGCCTCATTCAACCATCAAGTAGAATTTAGCATATTGAGATACAATTTACACAGTTCGAGGGGGGGGGGGTGTGACAGCCCTTGTGATGGGGTGATGCCACTTACGACCTAGTGTGTGTGTTGGGGGGGGGGGGGAGAATGTGATTCCACCAAAAATCGTACAGAATTTACGTACAATTTGAGAGAATTTGACATGCCCCAATTGTGGAATCACAGAGATGGCAGACTCATGCGTTCAAGGTTGACAGTGTGGACACGCAAAGGCTCGACGAGAGGGGCATCCGTGGGCTATAACCCATGGGGTGAGGTCCTGTGGAGTGAGGGGGGCAGGTTGGCCTGGTGCTAACCAATTTTGCATAAAATTTACACGCAGTTTGGTAGAAATTACAAATCCATCTCGCGCGGAGTCATCAGGTTTATGTAGAATTTACATTTGTTTTGGTAAAATTTACACATCATGATTGGGTGAGGTCACGTAGAGTGGAGTTGCTGTGTGGTAAGTGCGTGTTGAGTTAGGTGATGACGGCATGTCGCGTGTCTGTGTGTCCGTTTTGTAAGATCGCCTGGCCTACTGCTCTTGTCCATGAAACACTAATCAGGAAAAAAATCTAAAAAATGTAATAGGACTGCATTCCCATTCCTGAATCCGAGGGTTTATATACAATAGTCAACCTTTGACAGTATGCATACGTAAAAAGAACGAGTGATCAATAGCCCACGTCCACATTACTATACCGGCAAGGGTTACCTGGAAGCGTGGCGTCCATACTGAGGACCTGGCTTGATTACGGGGCAAACACCCATCTAACTGAATGTAATGCTGCTATTCTTTGGGGGGAAAGAATTATGTAAGAAGTATCAGAGGTGACGCTATGGCTCTTCTACTTAGCTGCCTGCCAACGTGCCATGGAGGCAGCTGTGGTCGTAACTTGAATCACTCATAATAGCAACAATTATCTATCAGAGAGTGCTTTCCTTTTCTGCTGACTGGGAAGTGTATAGCCTATCTGGCTTATACTGAATGCTTGTCCTAAATAAATAAAATAAGCAATAAGTCATATGGTCTCATGAATGTTAAGATTTGACATGCCCCAATTGGGAAATCACAGAGAGGGCAGACTCATGCGGACAGGGTTGACCGTGTGGAGATGCAAAGGCTCGACGAGAGGGGCATCCGTGGGATGTAACCCATGGGGTGATGTCCTGTGGAGGGGCAGGTTAACCTGGTGCTAACCAATTTTGCGTAGAATTTACACCCAGTTTGGTAGAAATTACACATCCATCTCGCGCGGAGTCATCAGGTTTATGTAGAATTTACATTAGTTTTGGTAAAATTTACACATCATGATTGGGTGAGGTCACGTAGAGTGGAGTTGCTGTGTAGTAAGGGTTTATACATATGTATATGTATATTGTAGGCGATCAGTGCAGTTAGGGGCCAATAAGCAGTATGGCTTAATGCAATAGGTATGGCCATACTGGTGGACTTTGGTGGATAAATTTCCTCTTACTTTTATGAGTTGGCAACTTATATTAAGAAGAGACATTAAGTTCTGAAGAATTAACACACAATTAAAGTCGGTGACAAGAGTTCATCTTTATGTATTTATATCCCCTCTTTCGTGGACGTATTTGTTATTCATCAGTTCTTGTTGCTTGCTGGGTACGTGATTTGGTTTTCTAACTGTAAGTTCATTTGACTTGTCATCGATGGTAGTTGGTGTGTGTGTGTGGGGAGTGGGGGCGGTGCATGTGCTAGTTTGCTACAGAAATGTTTTTAACAGTAACCTGATCGTTAATTTCAATTATTTAACTGTATACTTTCCATTTAGTTTCAGACGTGAATTCGGAATGTCAATATCCGTCACTCCCGATTGCTCAAATTTTAATCCAATACACCACAGGCAGCTACGTAGAACCGGTGTACCCTGATCGTTAATTTCAACTGCTTTTGTGGAAACTTTCCGTGTTGGTTTCAGAGGCAAACGGGTAATTTCGATTTAACATGCATATAACTCAGTTGGTACGCAAAGTCGTTAGGGCCTAAACTTTCCAAAGCTGTAACGGCGGGGCTTTGGAAACTCCCCCCTACCCTTCCCTATCCTAACCAGCAGACTGAAGTCAGCTACTGGCTTTCTATAGGAAAAACGGGTATTGCACCGTAGGTTATTTTTAACACCATCAAACTGCTGGCAGATTACATCCCCAAGTTCAAACTATGGAAAACAAACAAAAAATATTAGACTCACCTTTTTGTTGACAAATTTAGACTATTGCTTCAGTCGATTTCCCACGTGCGTCACCGGTATTGAGTCATCAGTGTCATTAGAATCAGCATTTTTGAGGTCGTATTATTTTGCTGCAGAAACATCTTAGAGATAAGAATAGAGACGCCGAGCATTTAATGGTCTCCAGACCGTATTACAACATACGTTAAAAAAAACAGATGAAGGTGTGGAAGAGAGTGCATTCTTAATAACTTCATGCCCGAGTCATGTTGTGAATTATTTTTTTTTTTTGCATTTTTCACAGACAAGGTAGGATATTTTCTCTTTGGCAGCCACTACTTCGTGTCTCAACCTTCCTTCTCATTCCTTGTCCACGTTTTTCTCTGGTTGGTCAGGGGGCTATGAACATACACTATTAATTGGAAATGATGTGGATATTAATTTCCGGTAGTTGTTACATTTTGTTATTGAGCATTATTTATCATAGCCTAGATGTAAGAAAGGTATGTGCAAAATTTGTACCTGCCCTCTAACACGTGCTCTAGGAGTTACGTCTTCAGCAACGAAATTGCACCAAAACTTACATTTACCATAACTTCTGGTAGAATTACGACGAAATGTCGTTAAATATTATTTGACGTAAATGGTGTCTAGAGTATGCCTGTAAAATTTGAGATCTGTCGGATAAACGACGAAATGCAGAGAAATGCAGAGACCTTCATGCCACAGTCGCGTTGCAAATGTATTTTCATGATTTTGAGCCCCCTTGCGTGAAGTGCATAAAACCTATTCCTGTTCGTATCATGAACTGGACGCACGAAGAAAGTCAAGGGTCAAGGTTGAGTACTGGGTCTGTGACCATATCGCAATCGCTTACTACCGTAACTGACTTTGGTTTTCATACATATATCTCATGGTTCTTGCATAGTACCTGTAAGTTCAGGAGCTGTTAGGGTTCCATTACCTGTCATACATTTTAGTTTACCCACGGCTGCATGGCTCATATATTGGTGAGACAGATTGATATGTAGGGTAGAGTAGATTTGTCGGTTTGGGGCAGGAAAAATCGGGAGGCGCTAACATGCCACATGCAGCAGAATTGAAATTAAGTAGAGGGGCTACTCTATGCCTCTCATCATACCCAGAATTCACCTCGGCAACAGAAGTCTGGGTGTGAGAGGTATAGAGCAGCCCCCACTCTTAAGAGTTGTGACATAATTGATGGTAATGAGAGAGGTAAGGGGGTTAGCTTATCTATATTCAACTCCCCCTCTAAGGGGCGCAGTCTTGCAGCTGTCACAGTGTGAGTGGATGGTCGATACATTACAACATTGGATCCCCCTCTAAGGTGCAAGCAGAGGCGTGTTTACAAGATAGTGAGGTAGCTTAGCGATTTTTTAGGACATGCCGGACAAAAGAATGAATTTTTCTGTGTGGCTTAGTTATTGTATGGGTAATATGAAAATGGGCTGCTCCACGCAGTCTGAAGGCATATTGGGCCGGAGTAGGCCCTTAATGGCATTATATATCAAAATGAGTAAAATGTAATAAAACTATACCTACACTTTTCACGACCATTAATAAACCGATCCATATATTATGGTGAAACTTACTACAGTTATTCTTTACATAATTTATGACAAATGATGCCTGAAGAACATATCGTAAATACAACCGGAATGAGTATTGATGTCACTTTCTGTAGATAGTCTTTATGATAACTCCTAAACCGTTTATCCGATAGATCTCAAATTTTGCAGGCAAACTCTAGAGACCATTTACGTCAAATAATATTTAATGACAAATGAAGCAAGCAGTCTGCATTAAAGACTGTCCTTGTGAGGAAACACAATACACTAGTCTGAGAAAGAAAGAAAAGACTACTGCCCCGACTGCTTTTCTTTCTTTCTCAGACTAGTGTATTGTGTTTCCTCACAAGGACAGTCTTTAATGCAGACTGCTTGCTTCATTTACCCTTTACCTTGTGATTTCTTTATTTATTTAATATTTAATGACATTTCGTCGTAATTCTACCAGAAGTTATGGTAAATGTAAGTTTGGTGCAATTTCGTTGCTTAAGTCATAACTCTTAGAGGACGTGTTAGAGGGCAGGTTCAAATTTTGTACATACCTTTTTTACATCTAGGCTATGATAAATAATGCTCAATAAGAAAATGTAACAACTACCGGAAATTAATATCCACATCACTTCCAATAATAGTCTATGTTCATAGCCCCCTGATCGACCAGAGAAAAACGAGGTCAAGGAATGAGAAGGAAGGTTGAGCCATGAAGTAAACTTCCAACAAAATGGAAGGAGTTGCTGAGAGAATCACTCAACAAACAAGAACTTGTTTTTGCCCGATGCAGTGGCCACTGCAGAAGCACTTCAAGAAAAAGGAATTTTCATATTTCATATCCAAAGGAACGTCAAAAATGTATACCGGGGAAATGGCCTACCTATGCCTGACTGTCTGCAAGAGGAAGCCGACACACAGATGGTGATGCATCTAATGGATGCCTTGAAGAAGAATGCCAAGCAAATTATCGTGCGTACAGTAAACACTGATGTTGTTGTTATTCTGGTTGGTCAGTTCTTCGAATTTTGTGCTGTTAACCTTTGGGGTGGGCAGTTCATTTTGCTATACCACATTAACACGATCGTTGACAGTCGAGGCAAGGAAAAGGCGCTTTCCCTACCATTATTCCGTGCTTTCAGTGGCTGTGGCACCGACTCATCATTTTATGGAAAGGGCAAAAAGCCTATGTGGGAGGCTTGGAAGACATACCCAGAGGCCACAGAGGCCTTTCTCTTCATTAGAAAATGCCCATTTCACAAGTAGGCATTACTTCACACCATTTCTTAATTCTCCGAAAGATTTTCAGTCATTGTCTATGACAGGACCAGCATTCGCTGCTCCGTTAACAAGGCAAGAAGAGAGTTGTTCTGAAGAGGAAAAAGCATGGAAAGCATTCCACCAACCCAGGATGCTTTACTACTGCATGTAAGGCGTGTAATTTACCAAGGAGGTATTTGGATAACCAGTCACATTCCCGGTCAAATGATTTCAACGCCTGAAGGTTGTGGCTGGACCAAGAATACGACATCATTGGAAATTGTGTGGATGACACTTCCGGAAGCAGCTAAGGCATGCAGCGATCTCATAACCTGTGGATGCAAATCTGATCAAGGGTGTGTTAGTAGCAAGTGTGCAAAGTTAGAAAAACCTAGCTGGGACCGCTGTTCATGCAATTGTTCAAAGTAACAATATCTAATTTTTAAGTGTCGTACAAATAATTATATATTTTATAATATACTTTATACTTTACTTTATTACTTTATACATTATAACTTTATATTTGTTATGTATACTTTATCATTTATACTATGCATTGTTATTTCACTTAACTTCAAAGGAAGTGAATTTACCATTAACGTCTGGTAGAATTATGACGAAATGTCATTAAATATTATTTGACGCAAATGGTCTCTAGAGTATGCCTGCAAAATTTGAGATCTATCGGATAAACGGTTTAGGAGTTGTCATAAAGACTATCTACAGGAAGTGACATCAATATTCACTTCCGGTTGGATTTACGATATTTTCGTCAGGCATTATTTGTCATAAATGATGTAAAGAATAACTTTTTAGCATAATAAGAATAAGTTTCAGCATAATATATAGATCGGTTTATTAATGGCCGTGAAAAGTGTAGGTAATTTTATTACATTTTACTCATTTTGCTATGTTATGAAGGGCCTGCTCCGGCCCAATATGCTTGCAGACAGCGTGGAGCAGATCATTTTCTTATTACCCAAACACTAACTAAGCCACACAAAAAAATGTATGCTTTTGTCCGCCAAGTCTTATTTCTTTCGACTTTTGTCACTAAGCTACCTCACTAAGACATTGCGTCAGACTGGTGCACATTAGGCCTATTACACAACATTTTGGGCTCAATCTGCAGCGGAGGTACATCGAAATGAGAAACATTCGGGATAAGTGGGGCTACATGCTCCATGGAGCTAACCAAACACAATATTTCTATTGCCCTGGCGGTCAGCTTGTTCAAGTTCATGGTAAACTACTATAGTCCCTTAACATCGTATGACTATCAACACACAAATCAACATGAAATAAGTTGTTATTTTTAATGCCGAACATGGCTAGATTGTGAGGTTTAAGGTGAGTACGAACAAAGACACCTTGGGGACATTAAGTTAGAGTAAGATATTTCACTCTGAAGTACTAGTGTTACAATTTGTTTGTGACTCATAATTTTCATGTATTGACTTTAATTACTTGGACGCATGGAAAGTACTGTGTTAAGCAACCCAGTAAGTAACCCCAGGTTGATACTTGATGCCTGGACATGGCTGCTTGCATTGGTACAGGGATACGGGATGGTAAGGCAGCTTAAGCTGAATTGTGGTTATGTGCCCACAAATTCAATATAAATGATATATAATGTTATTTCGGCCCACACGATTGTAAGGCGGATGACTTTCACCCAAGAATTCTCCAGTGCCTCTGTTACCAATACAGGGTGATTCATAAAGTACTGATGGATTGTCCGAGGACTGAACTAGTCAGCTGCTCATGGTTATGTGCATGGGGCTAGACGAACTGATGTTTAGCATGACCGTCTCATGTGCCAGAGATCTCGGGTTAGAGTCTGGCCTCAGCCACCCGAGCATTTTCGGGAAAAGAAGGGCCCTGTGATGTCGCGTGCTCATGTCTATTATGGCATGTAAAAGAAGCTAGGAATTTCTGATGGGATTTGCCTAGCAGAATTGTCCCACTCTCCTTCTGGCGTCATGGCTAAGGCTGGGTGCACATCAAAAGCTGAAGTTTATGGCTCTGTAGTAAAAGCTGCAGCATGTGTATTTTGAAAAATTTTACTGCATAACTCGGCACTCAGTATTGTCACTGTTCCTTAGACGAAGTGCAAGTAAATATTAAGGAAATAGTATTTAGGACATGCCTTATTAAAAAAAAAATGGGCGTTTATTTTATAACCGTGTGATTTATTTTGTAACATGGTTTATTTTGTAACATGGTTTATTTTGTAACATGGTTACAATAAACGCCCTTATTTTAATTAGGCCTTTTGTATATTACAAGTAACGAAAGAAATCAGGAAACAAAATTAAGTAAATTGACAAAGTTGAACGAGATTTTCTTAGAACATTCTTGAGAAAATTTTGTTTGAAACTCAATAACTGTGAGCCTTGGTACTACAAAAAGAAGTTTTCGCCAATTTTTAAAAATGGCTTTAAAAATTGTGAAAAATGTATTAAATGCTTGTCCACCATTTCAAAATGCCTCCTTTTACCTGTTCCTACCTCAAAACCGTACGTGGCATAAAACAGTAGCCTAAGAACGTAAAGCACCTTCCGTTTTTATCCATTTGGCCGCTTCAGCACATTTACTGACAAGCAAATATTTTTCAAAAATACGTCTAAAAAATAAAATTAAGCGTATAAGACCTAAAGAAATATATCGATCCCACCCCCTCCCTCTCCAATCGTCAATGACGTCATATTGGAACATAGAGTATTCTCCTTACCTCACTCAGGTTAATACTTTGACATACATTATTACTTTGCTAGTGGTAGCCAAGAAGTGCAGTGATGAATTTAGTACAGCAACAAAATTTAAACTTGAAATCAGTTGGAATGCTTGAGTGAGGTTGATACTTGATGCCTGGAGATAGCTGCTTGCATTGGTGCATGGATACGTGATGGTAAGGCAACTTGAACATAAACTGAATTGTGGTTATGGGCCCACAAATTCAATATAAATTATATATAATGTGATTTCGGCCCACACGATTGTAAGGCGGATGACTTTCACCCAAGAATTCTCCAGTGCCTCTGTTACCAATACAGGGTGATTCATAAAGTACTGAAAAATAGGATTATGAATGCAGGCCTATAAAATGTAGGCCTATAAGTTGTAGGACTATAAAATGTAGGCCTATACTATAGGGGTGCCGAATTTTATCAGCACATGAAACAAAAACCTTAGTTTAATCTAATAAAGGCTTCCTACATGCATCCCTTGAATTACTTGTGCGAATCTCCACCTGCACTTGACGGGGACGTTTTGTAATTGTGTTGTAGGAAACTGTGTGTTGTCAGGTCGTACGTGTAGTACTACAATTCCGTCGTAGCCACCTTATTTGAACGTAGAAGTTGAACGTTAGGTTGGAACGTGTATAGGCCTGTGAGACATGCCCCGAATTACACTACTGAGGAGAGGATTGAACCAGTCCTGCTTTGTGGCATGGAGGGAGCCAACTTCCAAACCATTGTAGCAGTTATTCACCAATTTCACGCCCGCCATCCAGGCAGAGAAAGGCCATGTTACAACACAGTCAATAATTTGTTGCGATAAGTTAAAGCAACAGGGTCTGTGGCAGACGACTGGGGAGCATGTGGTTGTCCACGTTCGGCTACAGATGAAGAAAGTACGCTTGCAATAATTGAGTCTATCGATGCAACCCCTCGAACATCACAACGAGACCTTGCCCAGCATCTTAAAATCCTTAAGGAAAGGTTGTACCATGCACTGCAATATATTAATATGGTTGAAAATATCACCGCATTTCATAACGTTTCAGTTACGGGTTCAAACCCTGAGTTCAGGATATTCATTAAATTTGACTAAATTGTTTAGATGTTTGCGAGGTTTTCGGTTTGACGATCTAAGTGCACTACAATACATGAATACGGTTGGTGAATTTCAAACATTTCAACGAATTTCAAACATTTTCGGTTACTGGGTTCAAATGCTGGTTTCACAATAAAATGTTGCACTAAGGTAATGATGCAGAATATTAAAATATGAGCTCCCTAGGCTTGTAGCTTAGGTAGAGAGGGGCCGTGCTATACCTGTTGAACACATTTTATTTCCTGGGGGGGGGGATGCAGGAAATACTACCCGTATTCATTTATGACGGGCTTTCCACTGTTACAATACCCTAAGGTGCAAAACTTGGAGTAATCGTGTGATCATCATTTTTACATTTTTACATTTTATAGGCCTGCATTTCATAGGCCTACGTCATATATAGGCCTACGTCTTATAGGCCCATTTTTCAGTATTTGATAAATCACCCTGTATAGTTGGTGCCATAGCACATGCAATGCTGATTCAGAATCACATTTTTCTTGATATAGGTTTTTTTCTAATTGTGGATTCCATAACAAATTTTTTAGGTCCGTTTTGGGTTATGTTTTAGTTTTTGCTAAATAATTCAAAACTATTTGAGCAACTGACTTTTCAGTAGCAACCATGGATAGCTCTAGAAAAAACAGTTCGAATCGTGAATTTAATCATCATAATCAGTCAACATTTGAGCAAGTTATAGATTTGGAAGCGTATATAAGAGAAAAATAAGACGAACATAAGAAAAAATGAGTGCGCATTAAAGTGTGCTTGCAAGTCAAGAGTTTAACAGGCAATTAGTTAAAAAGGCAATCTTTATGCGTGTATATCTTATGATTGTTCTTTGTGGCACAGCCTGCATGACACCGCAATGCTTTTTTCAAATAAAGTAAAGTAAAGTTAAAATCCAACAGCTCACGAATTATTAACGTAGTGTACGGCATTTACATGTAGTGTATGGTTTGTCTGTAGGAATAAAAAAAAACATTATTTTTATTACTCTGTTATAAAAGTATTTTATGGTACAGAGTTCTTTATTAAATTGTTCACTGGTATAGTGTTTATTAAACCCATCATAACCCTTCGACATAGGACTAACCATCCTCTTAAAATCAAAACTAATTGTTAGGGATCTTAAGAGTTTCCTGATAAACGAACATTTTTGCATGACTCAAGTGATATTCATCCTATGTGAGTATTTTTCTCGAAAATGATATCTTTAAATATTGTTTTTAATTATCTTTGTCAGAAGTTAATATTGGTATAGACTCAATCAACACATGTCGTTAAGTCGTTTGTTAAAATATTCTGAAATATGGTTTAACATTTTATAAAATAATCTAATGCTGTTGCTACATAGGCTGAACTCACCACCCACGATATGCCAAATGGTTAGCAAGCTGTCCTCGTTCCAGAAGTTTGGTAAACTCTAAAATTTGTTTAAAGTAAGGATTGCAGAGTCGAGTCCAGCTGGAAACAAGTAGCGCACCGATTTGCTAAAAACGTATTTTTTCTCTCTAACGCATAACCGGTGGGTACATGAAACCGTGCTCAGTTGCCGCTGAGCGATGTTGGTTATCAGTCATCGTACGGCATCTAAATGGCCTGATGATGGAGGCATAATTCGTCAAGAGACCTTATGGATCATTACACAGTAATTATTAAAGTTTGGAAGAACATCTGATCAAACCACCCCATTTCGTTGGCATACATCAAGCAAACTCTGACACCTGCTACTTATTTTATGTAAATTTAATGGCTGAGCCAAAATTACTGGCGGAATATTTTATATATTCATGGATTTAAAAGTTCATATGGACTGCATTCATATTGATCACTATGAACAGCAACGTACAGTCAGAGGCATTTTCAATGTCACATTCGCTGCCCGATGCTTCCCTGCTTGGGCGAGCGTGCCTGCTTGTCAGGTTGTTTCTATGTCAACGAAGCAGGAGGGGAGAAGTGCAGTGCGAAGTGATGAGTGTCGACATATTATTTACGTTAGTTATTCCCCTGTGGGACAGGATGTGATTGGCTAGCAATACTGTATAATGTCATTGGAGTCCGAGGGTGTAGTTGGGGGAGGATCCTGAAGACCTAAATAATTTTAAAACTTTTTTTTCATACTTGTGCTACATGGAGAGCCCCTTCAACGGTAGGAGGCTTTTTTTTTACAACCTAGTCGTACTATGGGGAGAGCCCCTTTGTGGTCGGGTTTTTTTTCTTACAAACTAGTCGTACTATGGGGTTAACCCCTTTGAGTGTCTGAGGGTTTTTTCTACAAGCTAGTAGTACTAATGGGGGGATCCCCTTCACGGTCGGAGGCTTTTTTTTAACCCTCGGTGAGTAATGATAAGACCCCCTGCCAGATGAGGCTGGGAACAATTTCCCCCCTCTGCTCCTTCCCACCCCCCTTACTATCAGTGGCAAACGAAATAATGTCGGTGCGTGGTTCGTGGAATCAGTAAGGTTCGAAACAACAATTCGTTAAATATTTTTAGATTTTTAATTCCAACGTAGAATGTTGAACATGACGCTGATAGATTTTATCTCCCACCCGGCTTGCCCACGTTTGCCTAATACGGATTTAAGTCAGAAAGTAATAAGTTTACAGAGTGCTTGGTTCCGTTTTTCTGACTTGCTCTCCCGGAGTAAAAGTTTTGCGACATTCAGACAAACCTGTTTCCATGGATAACAAAAGGAGGGCTGTGAGTAGTTCGCGTAACTCCAGATGTCGCGCTAAAATAAATAAACAAAAAACCCGCGCGAGCTTGCTCTGTTAACAGTGGTAATATTACGGGGGGGGGGGGGGAGGAGTGAACACTGCGCCGTAACATTTTTCCGTGTTCACCTAGTTTCTGCCTACTCAAATTTGCATGAGAAAGAAGAACTTGTAAGTAAAAAACAAATCCAAGGTTGTTTGTATTAATAAAGTGGTTATAACTGAAAATATGTCGGAATCGAAAATTAAAAACTTTAGCAGCCAGCTGCTTAAAAGAAAGATGGTAGTAAGGAGGAGCAGTGTTGGATAGGGGGAATTTCCCTGACAGAAATTTGCTCACTTGATCGTGTACTAAATTTGCCCAATCACAACACAGTGATATCACGCAGTAGCTTTCAAAAGCTACTGCGTGATTATCATACGTAATATCCCAAGAGCTAAGGAAGTTATCGACAATTTTTTTCAACTCAAGTGTTTTGGCCCCCAAGTGTTTAACTCACGAGTGCTATTTAGGCAGACATTAATTTCCCGAGTGCGTAGCACGAGGGAAATTATCTGCCAATAAATAACACGAGTGAGTTTAATGGGCCAAAACACGAGTGTTGAAAAAAATTTGATAATTTCCAATAGCTCGCGGGGTATTTAGTTAGAGAATTTCACGTCATATTTCAGTATTCAGCACTCTAAATTTCGTATGCAACATTTACACATTTTATAAAAGTCACGCTGCCGTCCAAATATCGGCGCGCCGATTGGCACTACGGCCGCCAGGAATAAAATTGATATTCGCCGCCGCTGAAGAATTTTTCATTGGCGCACACCTCCAAACTTTTTACTTTAAACAATTCCTTAATAATAAATTAATAAATGCACTACATAATTTTATTTTTTCTAAAATTGCAAGAGTAAATAAAAAAAAAGAACAATCAAATAAGACTGTAGTGGAGCGTAACAAATTTCAAAACGGTGTTCAGAATTTGTTGCTAGGTTACGTTGACGTTAGGCCTAACGACACAGGAGGATTAACGGGTTTCGCCACCAGCTTCTACGTGTGATTGCAGGCGTTGCTAGGTTACGGAAATGAACGACACAGTGCGTATTTCGAAAGAAAGGCCT
>JAHWFP010092407.1:0-16884 GCA_023313725.1 Lithobius niger | reverse complement strand
CGGGTGTGACCAATTCGCAAACGGGCCAACACAACCTCCTCACGGCGACTGCGGCGACACGCCGAGTGCCATTCCTCGACAGTGCCTTTAATGGCTCGTAACTTATTACCGTCCTGTCTGTCCCACAAGGTTTGCCAAAAAGCGTGTAACCTCAGACGCAGAGTTGGAAAGGCATCTGAGGGAACAAGGCTGAGATCCCTACCGAGCGGGCCAGAAAGGGCCCCTTTCGCAGCAGAATCAGCTTGTTCATTCCCTGCTATCCCAACATGGCCCGGGATCCAGCAGAAAAGCACGGTTTTCCGCTGGCCAGGCAAGCGGGAAAGCAAAGCTTGGACACGTTGTGTCAAGGGGTTCCGAGGATTGTAATTCGCCAAGGACTCCAGGGCACTCATGGAATCACTAAAGACAATGAAATGCGTGCCCTGAAGGTCAAGGATCCATTCCACCGCCAAACCAAGAGCCAAAAGCTCTGCAGAGAACACAGAATAGCCTGATGGAAGGCGATGGGCAACCGTTACACCCTTACACACACAAGCACACGCCACGCCAACGCCGGAATTCGACCCATCAGTAAACAGGCGCAGATAACCGGCGTACTGAGAACTCAGCCGCCGGAACTCCTGTAAGTACCTTGCTGGTAGAGTGGAACCCTTCGGGAGGGACGCCAGAGCAAAAATGAAACTGCCACCTGGGACAAGCCAAGGGGCAACTGGCATTCTCCCAAGCCTCAAGACGCAGGGCATTTCAAAGGCTATCTCCTGACAGGACTGCTGGAGCCTATCGCGGAAATCACCCTTACCCACCCTGCGTCTACCGACTCGCAAGTCTGGCCCAAAAACCATGGACCAAGCAGGACTGGATTGCACAGCACGCAAACGCACAGCATACTGAATGGCAAGCTGTCGCCGACGAATGGCCAAAGGTGGCTCCGAGGCCTCAGCATAGAGGCTGACCACTGGAGAAGTTCGAAAAGCCCCAGTCGCCACACGCAGGCCACTGTGATGCACAGTGTCCAACATCTGGAGAGTCGAATCACTAGCCGAACCATACACCATGCACGCATAATCAAGTTTGCTGCGGACAAGGGCTCTGTAGAGGCGCAACATGGCAGCGCGATCGGCACCCCATGAAGTGCCCGACAGAACCCGCAAGATGTTAAGTGCCCGCAAAGACTTGTCTTTAAGTTGGCGCAAGTGTGGAAGCCAAGATAACCTGGAATCGAACACCAGACCCAAGAAACGTGCCTGTGGGACAACAGGAATCTGCGCCTGCCCCAAGTACAGGCAAGGATCTGGGTGCAGCGTTCGTTGGCGGCAAAAGTGAATGCAAACAGTCTTGTCCGGAGAAAACCGGAAACCATTACTGACCGCCCAGGTCTGGACTTTGTTAATCGCCAGCTGTAGCTGCCGCTCGCAGGTCTGCATGCGAGCTGCTCGAAAGCGCAGGCCGAAGTCATCCGTCCCCTCAAGCCACAGTTATAGAGATTACGGAGAATCCCATAACGCCAGGTCGTATCATAAGCCTTCTCCAAGTCAAAGAAAACCTGAACCAGATGTTGACGCAGGCGAAAAGCCTCCCTCACATCCGATTCAAGGGCAACCAGATGATCGATGGTTGACCGAAAACGTCGAAAGCCACACTGGGACGCAGTTAAGAATCCGCGTGATTCCAGCACCCAGACCAACCTCTCACTGACCATCCGTTCCATAAGTTTACAGACACAGCTAGTCAGAGCGATTGGGCGATAACTGGAAGGAGCAGTAGGGTCTTTGCCCGGTTTCACAATCGGGATGACCACTGCTGTCCTCCACGCTGCCGGAACAGAGCCTTCTGCCCACACACGGTTGAACATCTCCAGCAAGAACTGCTGGGAGTCAAGAGGCAGATGTTTCAACAGCTGATAGTGAACATCATCAGGCCCTGGGGCGGAGTCATGCGACTTGGACAAAGCGGAAACAAATTCCTGCCTGGTGAACGGTAAATTGTACTCCTCCAGCCCGTCGGAGCGAAAGTCTAGAGGGTGAGCCTCTTCACTACGCTTTATTCTGAGGAAACCAGGATCATAATGGTTATCACTCGAAACCTGTGCAAACGCAGACGCAAGACAGTCGGCGATATCCGGCACAGAAGAGATCACGGTATTCGCCACCTTCAGCTGTGAAACCGGGGAAGGCACGGTCTTCCCCGAGATCTGGCGCACCTTCCGCCACACCTGCTGAGAAGGCGTGGAGCGCGTGATCGACGAAACATAAACTGCCCACGAAGCACGTCTAGCCTCACGGATGACAAACCTGGCACGGGCACGACAGCGCTTAAAGGCTACAAAGTTGTCAGCAGTTGGGCTGACTGTAAACGCACGCAACGCTCGCCGGCGGGCCTGAATGGCCTGCCCACAAGCAGGTGTCCACCACGGAACAGGAACCCGCCGCGGCTGAGTGGACGTACGCGGGATAGTAGCATGAGCAGCAGCAAGGACCACGTCAGCGAAATGAGTGGAAAGTTCATCCACATCAGAAAAGTCCTCAACCGCACGCTGAAATACAGCAGCCTCAGCAAAAGCTGACCATTCAGCACGTTTAAGCGCCCACCGGGCTGGCCTGGAAGCCACAGAACCCCCTTGTGTTGTGGACAACACAATGGGGAGGTGATCGCTTCCATGCAGATCGGCAGTGACACCCCAAGTGAAGTGAACTGGGATGGCCAGCGAGCAAAAGGCTAAGTCCACTGCTGACCAATTGCCCGTGGCCAGGTTACAGTGTGTCATGGCTCCATCGTTCAGGATGCAAACAGACCCCCTCTGCATCCACTCCTCAAGGATCCTCCCTTTGTTGTCTGTATGAGGTCCCCCCCACTGGACATGGTGGCTGTTAAAGTCGCCCAGCAACAGAAAAGGGGCAGGAAGCTGGCGGACCAGGTCCTCCAGGTCACCAACCCCAAAGACCTCATCCGGTGGCAAATAAAGCGAACAGACAGTAATATCCAAACGGAAAGAAACACAAACTGCTACCGCCTGAAGCCTAGTGTGCAGAGGCACACTGGCATGCGGCTGAGAGTGTTGAACCAGCACTGCAACACCACCATGTGCACGTGGCACAGGGTCAGCATCCAGACGGTAGACAGAATAACCTCGAACAACCGGATTATCTGATGCCTTAAAGCAGGTTTCCTGTAGACAGCAGCACAGAGGTCGCCAATGCGACAAAAGCAGCCGCAGCTCTTCGGCATGGGTCCGATAACTTTGGCAGTTCCACTGAACGATGGCATGCGCAGGCATTAGGGCGGGCTGAGGACAGAATCATTCTCCTCAACTCCTCCTCTGGGCGATCCGAAAACATCCGAATCCTCACCCGAATCAAAAGATGGAGTGAGGTTCAGAACGAAGTTGTCCTCGGAAGGAGGAAAAAGTTCTGGAGAACTGGAACAGGAAATCTCTCCCTGTTCCATGGGCAAAGTAGTATCAAGATGTTGAGGGGACACAACGGACCCCTCAGCAAGCTGGCTGTTCAACGACAGTTTCACTTTCTCTCCTGGTAGCGACGTCCTCACGGGTGGTGATGAGGCCTTACCAGCAGGAGCCTTTTTCTTCAACTTTTTCTGTGGTTCACTCCGGGCAGGCGGAGGCTTAGCTGAAGCCCCATCCTACTTGGGAACAGTTACAGCAGCAGGAACAGCAGCAGGAGCAGAAGCATTTGCAGGCTGGGCAGATGTCGACGGCAAGGCAGCAACCGGGTTCGAAGGACCCAAAAGACCCTGCAGAGATGGATGTTGCTGGGTCAACAAAGTAATAAGCTTGCCCACCGTCATCGTCAAAGACCTGAGCTCAGAGCGTAAATCTGCCAAATCAGCAGACTCACTAACTGGGCCAGGCGTTGGCGCACTGCATACCTGCGCAAAAGAACGAGTCATTGCCGGTGCCGGTAGCCTGGCTTTCTTTCGGGCCTCCGAGTAGGAAAGCCCGTCCTTCACCTTTAGTTCCTGCACTTGACGTTCCTCAACATAAACACGACAGTCCCGTGAAGAGGCTTGGTGCTGACCACCGCAGTTGACGCACTGCTTCGGGCCAGCACAGTCAGCGCCTTCATGGGCTGCCTGAGCACAGGAAACACAGGTAGGCCTACCTTTACACGAGCCGCTGGTATGGCCGAAACGTTGACAGCGGAAACACGGCATCGGATTCGGAACGTAACTCCTGACCTTCAAGCGCAGGTAACTGGCAGTAATGTGCTGCGGTGCAACTGGCGTATCAAAGGTCAGGAAAAAGGTGTCAGTTGGCTGGGCACCATTCTCGCCTTTCCGTGTCAAACGCCTCACAGCCGTAACACCCTGTGACTTGAGTTCGTCCAGGATGGCATCATCACCGAGACCCCTCAAATCAAAGCATGTCACGTACCCCTTGCTGCTGTTCAAAGTACGATGCGGCTCGACATGCACTGGGCATGACCCCAGCGCACTCGCTTTTAAAAGCCTCTTCGCCTGACCATCGTCTGCAACTTCCACAAGGTATCCCCCAGCACGGAGCCAAGAGACACTCTTCGGATCCGAACCACAGATCCCTTTCAGCGCTTTATGGACAGCGAACGGACCGAGTTGTGTAACATCTCGGCCCTCGCCTGTCACCACCAGGAACTTCGGGACTTGGTCCCGACTCTGACGAAAGTCTGGTAACTGGGCACCAGGCTCAACCATCTCGGGTTCCCTCCTCTGGCGCTTGCTAGTGCGGCGAGGAGGGGAAGAATTTTGGGGGGAGGGGGGAGAAGTAGTTGCCATGTAGAGCAAAAATAAGTCGCGGCGGTGAGCCCCCCAGAAAAGAAAACCCCGCGCGGCACTCGGGTGATGCAGGGCCGGAAGCCGCATATCCAGGGCCCTGCACCAGGAAGCTAACACCGCCGTCTATCTCGGTGAGGTGGCAGCCTAAGCATGCCGAGAGGCGAGGCCACCAAGGAAGCCGTACACACCACCTCCCTCGATAACCCAAACAGTTCGGGTCCGTGATGCAGATGGATACAGCACAAGCCGCCTCCCCACAACGACAGAACCCGAAAAGTCATTGCCGAGTGACCTTAGGCCGGCTCGCCCAGGCCACCCGTCCTCCGGAATAAGGAGCCAAAGCCCGAAAGCCAGGATCTCCGCCTCCACGGATTACTAGGTTGCAGCACACGGCCAACATGCTGGGGGATGAGGATGAAAAGCCCAGTGGCCAGAATGAGCAAATCGGAATCAAACCCAAAAGGGGATTCAAACCGCCAAACATCCTCTAAGCAGCCACCCCGGGCCCGGTTTGTCTGGATGTCCCTTCACCTCTTTCGGACTAGTGCTTGCGACGGGTGTTAAACCTGCCCGCCATACACACCGTAGGCGCACTCGCAAACCGTAGTGTTGAGGTTGCTAGTGTTCAAGACGGACAAAAAACCCTCCGCCACGCAGACCCTTGGCACACTAGCAAACCGTGATCTTGGGTTCCCTTTTAGTCGCCTCCTACGACACGCAGGGGTACGGTGGGCTTATTCTACCCCCAGCCCACAGGGGGGGCATTGGTTATATATAACAGGTGTCATTGGGATTGGCTTAGCCCAATGACACCTGTTATATATAAAGGAAGTGTTATAAATGTTAAGATTTTATCTTTTTTAAAATGTGTATACAGAATTTCTGAATAATTACGACGTCTTTCGCCATAATGATTCCTTGAAGTATCCCAAATGGTTTACGCATTAGAATGTGGAAAACTATTTCAGGGTTATTGTTTGATACCAAAAACAAACACATGCGTCATTCTTGGTATTGCAATCTGTTACGACATTTGGGGGAGCCCCTTGAGGAAGAGTGCGGTTATTCAGTACTGTTTCCGAAGTATGAATACTCTTAAAACCTAGGATACTTGTTGCCTAAATTTGATAGTTATTTTCAGTTAAATTTCCACCATTATATGACAGTGAGGCAACAATAGGTGGTGGGAGTTGAGGAGCACTATAAGCTAGCACGCCATTTGAAACCCTCTGAAATCATAACTATTTCCACAAAATCAACACATCCACGTACCACGACACATATTTACGAATACGACCCTTAAACACAATATGAGGCGTAGGAATCAACAAAAACAAATTCAGGGAAGCATAAAAGTTATCAGCAAATAGTTCCCTCCCTCGTTGACTTACCATAAAACAGTACGAGAAAGAAAAAAAGGATACATTCATATAAAGGATATGGTTAATGCTAAGGAAGAAGCACAGATGCATTCTGAAAGTAGCCCACGGTGCAGAGAAACACATTTCAGACACTTGGCAGAGAAATACATTTCTTCTGGTCGAGATGCAAGTATGGGCATTTAAGGGTCAAGCGTTTTAGTCAATAACATCAAGATCGTGAGATATCGCTTAGAGTTGGGGAGATGATACCGTAGCTGAAGATGTGGGATAGCCAGGCTGAAAGTACAATGCTACCATTAATGAGGAACTCGAGATTTATGATCCACTACTAACTCGATTGTTTTCTTTTTCCACAACGATGTTGGAGCTGTGAAACAAAAGACGAGCTCTACCATGGAATTACAAATTGCATCTGTATTTATTTAAAGGAAGTACGGATAGGCTTGACATTTAACTGCGATCATAATGGCAAGAAGTGTCGTGATGTTTTAGGTGACTAAAACTTAAAAGCCCAGCAGGTGGACCGGATAGGCAACCAAAAGAAACGATAATTGCTACAATCTATAGGGAACAGCAAATGTTCTGGGATTTATTGCCTGAAAGACTATAATAGTTTTAAACGAAGAAATATGCAGGGCACCTTATACAGTTCATTACATAGAGAGATGAACAAGAAAGCGTGTAAGGTCACCTCAGTAGCAACAGGCAGATCCTATACGGTTTGAAACTAGTGTCGAAACATAATTATTACGTGTATGTGGCTGACTAGCCTTGCTACAAAATTCATAGTTTAAGAACTGCATCACTGATATTCAGAAATCTTATGTTTCTCCTTTTGAGATGTTGAATTACGTAATAAATGCGTAAAGATCTTCGCCAAGCAACACTTATTAGACTGGTGTTATTTCCTGTTTCGGCATATGGGGAAGAACGGTGTGCAACTTGGCCAATTATTGCTTGTATTACTGCGTTCATCCATTTTATAAGGAATTACAAAGAAAAACTGTAGTCCTTATAGTGATGGTTCAATCTGCAAATACTTAACGAGTGTTGCTCTAAGAAGGTTTTGAAGCTTGGTCGAATTTAGGCTAGCGGTGAAAATATTGGGAAAAACTTTGAATTGTGTTGGAAACAAAGGATGGACAATCGTGGGAATTACTTAAATACTGGTGCACATACTCTCGATTGTGGCACAACCTCCATCGCAACCACCTTCTGTTTTTCGTGTATTTCTCATTGTCTTTGGTTGGAATAAAATTGTGTTCTTTACAGTTGCTGTCGTGCCCCAGAGATTCCCGATGTGATGCTGACTGTAATTCAGCGGTTTGTACGCCACAATGTGAGTTTGTAAATGCAAATGTGAGTTTTAGCGAAAATATTATATGTTACTGAAAAATGTGTTTTCACAACGGACATATGGTTTCTTCAAGTAGTAAAGCAATTCAATATAGCAGCCTACTGTAAGCAACTCATTCAGATATGTAACAGGATATACTTTTTTAACTTTACAGGTATTGTGAATCGCATAAAGGTTGCGCCAGAAAGAGTCAACACGTACGAAAATCAACTTGAGCTACTGTTGACGTTAAGCGGGACAGCAAAGGGCCCTAACTGTAAGCTATTACAATGAACTCTAAACTAAAACGATAAGTCGGAAGTAAGACACCAGCGAAAATAGCAATTCCAACTTACGTATGTATATAACTAACAGTGGTTTACGTATTTTATTTAATGCCATAAATAGACAACATTAAAGAAAGATAAACCCTTTTTCCAGAGACAGGGCTGGGGAGTGTATGTTGGGGGAGGTGAACAGAAATTGAAAGCTCCGGTTACTTTACTAAGATGATGAAACACCAAGAGAGGCTAATTCCAGAATAGTCAGTCACTGTGCAGCATACAAGGGTCCAGCTAGTTAATTATATTCACGACTGGCGGAGTGTCTGACAATTACCCAATTCTCAGTGTAGGAGTCAGTCCTTTCACACTGGCCAACAAAATTTTTCATTTTCTTTCGCCATTGATAATCAGTTACAACCATATGTGGACGAGATCCGTGACCTTGGGGTGTGGTTTACATCAAACCTGAAAACATTGTTACACTCTTCAACATCACTGAATCGGCTTTTTGACGGCTTGCCATTGAGAAGCACTGTTTCACTCAGGAAATGTCAGGATAATGATCTGAGCTTTTAGAGTCTTCGTTCGTGCCTTGCTAGAGTATGCCAGCATTGTGTGGTCTTTGTCACTGTTGAAAGCTGTTGACAAAGTAGAATCTATACAGCGGTGATTTACGAAGGGTATTACAAATTTGTGTGACCTTTCTTAATGTGAGCCCTTGTTGAAAGTGGATCTTAACTTCCTAGAATCACGTAGGTTGAAGTCAAATCTTGCTCTTACTTTCAAAATTCACCGTGGCTACATAAAGGTGGATTTTTCTTTCTTTGACATGTGCATTGTACGCTCAAGTTGGGGTCACTCATTGAAAGTTACAGTTCCTGCCTCAGATCGGCAGTGCAGTGAAATTTCTTTGCCGTGAGGGTGGTGCCAGCTTGTAACTACCTACCTGAGAACGAGGCTTTTACCCGTCGACCCACTGGATTAAATCGTACATTTCACAAGCTCAAATTAACCAAAATTCTGAAGTAATCCATTTTTATTTCTTCCTGAACTCTAAACTGTCCGCATTCTTGACCAGGCTCCTCTGTTTCTTTGCTCAACTAGTTTTGTTGTTAGTGCGTCACCCACTTCCAATTTTCCTCACCCCTGTGCATGGTTTAACTTTGATATTATAGTGTTATTATCAGTTTTATTTTTAATATCGTCTATATGGAGTTTTTAAAAATTTTTGCTTGCTTTTTTTTAAAGCAGTGACCATCAACTTGTGATGGTTAATATTTTATACATTTTAAAATCTTATTTTAGTGATATTGTAAGACGGTTGGCTATCTCCCCTGACCTGCATTTCCTGCCTGCCTACACGTAAGGCGATGCCATCGTTGACCTTTGTGTCCCTGGCAGGTCTTACCTTGATGGTAAGGTGGTCATGACCCTACCCAGCCTTTCCATTCCCATCCTTTAGCCATGCTATTTTTAAACGTGTGCTATTTTTAACTTGTACACATGCTTTTGACTCTGCTTTCTCGCTTGTAATAATCTTGGGTGACACCACTTTTTATTTCCTATATAGCTCTTTGCCGTACTTTCCCGTTCTTCTTTTTACCTTCATTTAAACAATGCTGTCCCTTTTTTATGCTGGCAGGAAGTGATACCCGTTGTCTTTGCCAGCCCTGTTGCTTCAGTAACAAACTATTTTATTATTATTATTGTGTTAGTATTATTATTATTTTAACGTGACTACAATATTTTTGTTGGTATTCTTGTTGGGGAACTTTTGCTCTTACCTAGAGGTCAACAAAATGAACCGATTTATAATTTTGTAGCTTAAAATGTAGGTACAGTACAAACAATAAACAGGGTTTTTTGAACTCTATTTTAATGTGACTGTAATATTCTTGGTGTGGTTGTTGAACAATTTTGCACTCACCTAAGATCGAGTGAATAGTCCGGGTGAGTTAATTCATTGTGAAACAATAGTATTTTTTACGGTATTTTCACTTCAACAGGGTACAAATAATTGTATCTGGAAGAGTCGGTCTTCTACTGATTCCTCCAATCAGAAGTTAAATGTGGGTTTTGTTATGGTTTAACATACAAAGCCAGCATATAAAGCCAAAATACAGGGTTCTCAAAAGTCTGATCCCATCCCAATAACTTTTCTCCAATTGGTGTAAGAGAAGGATACTCTGGGAATCTTCAGTGACAAAACAACACGTTGATGGAAAGTAAATTCCTCGGTCCCATTTTCTTGTATTAGCAGGAAAAAACAAATCAGAAGTGTGCAAACACTCTGTATTTGAGAATGTACACCTGAATGCTGTATATACAACATTTTGGGCTGGGATTTAGGTTTGGTAATATTGATCCCAAAACGGTTTACGGATCTGTTATTTTCATTTTTTGTTCTTCGAACGATGTAACTAACTCTCGATACCTTTTCCCAAAAGAAATTTAAAATTCACTGCCCACCTCCCCTCCCCAATGGTGCTCCACTAAGTGAGCCCGGGAATATACATTCTTTTTGTCTAAGTATCATTTTCCTACATCAATTGGACAAAATGTTATTGGGTTGGGGTCACACTTTTGAGAAACTCTGCATAGCAAAACGTCATGGTGGCAGCATGGTGGCAAAGTTCACCCTGTCTCCCTGAAAAAACCGTTCTAATCAACAAACGGAAAACGTACGATGATCAAGTCTGTCAGGATTACGAGACAGACTACAATGATCCGTAACCGGCAAAAGGGTCTATGGACATTACCATGATCGAATGTTTCTCAGTTTAAATGACCCGATACTTTTTGCTTCTTCAACTTCCAGGAACGTAATTCTAAAAGAATTTTTTTTTAAATCTGTATGCTAACTTTTATTGTGTTTCTCAATGCACTTCAAGTGGTCGAATTCGTGATGTATGTTCTCAAATATAACTTTCAATGTGTTGGAAATTTCGAATTGTTCGAATTTCGAATTTTAAAATCGTATTAACTCATTTGTTCGAATTTCGAATTTTAAAATCCTATTAACTCATTTGTAAAAAATGAATCATTTAACAATTTTGGGTGATTTAGTAGGCCTAATAATTTTTGTTTTCGTTACACATTTTATTACTAGATCAAATCTGTTCCCTAAATAGAGATCCAGGCCCCTGTAAACATGAAACTCAACTCTACTACTTCAACAAAAGGAGTGGCAAATGTGAAGTCTTTACTTACGGAGGCTGCAGAGGAAATGCTAACAGATTTCATACTAGAGATCGATGCGAATCAACCTGCATCAAAGGTTATACGTACTATTTTTTTTTCTGAAATCCAATGGTTGTCAACAGAAAGTGTTCAATTATCTAAACAAAATATCTTATTTTCCAGTACTCTCTTGTCCGTATAAGTGTCATCAAGACTGTGGCCAAAAAGTATTGCAAAATGGATGCTTACAGTGTATTTGCGATGGTCCATTCTTCTTGCAAGATTTGCCGACAGCTCCTCTGACAAAACCTGAACAACCAAAATCAAAACGATTCAGATACACAAGAAACGATGCTGAAGCAAACATATGCGCTTATAAGTGTCCAATGGATTGTGGTTGTATGATCAACGATTTTGGTGACGTTACATGCCCATGTAGCAGCAATCCATTTAATGTTGTAAGTATTGTCATATTCAGAAGCAATTAATAAATGAATGCAGGAAACGAAGTTTGATAAAGAAATGGCTAGATACAATGGCACAGTAATAAGAATGTTGGTTATGAAACGATGACTGGGGTTCAACTACCGCCTGGCTTTTTTTTTTCTGTTCTTGACTGTACCCAGTTTTTCGCATATAAAAGTATGCGTTGTGTAAAGATTTATTTTGCCCTTGATTTAAGGAGTCACACTATAGTGGTCCTAGTGTTGGCCTACTTCCGATAAAAGTTCAGTTTTTTTTAATTGTACGATGTCTACTACGCTTGCTGTCGGTGACTTCATTGCCCTTGCATGTCCAAGATTTACAGCATTAATAAAGAAAAGTGTGGACTGTTTTTTTTTTTGGGGGGGGGGACATCTTCAGCTTCTTAAGTGATAGGTTTATCTACCTTTGTGCCATTTGCTTTTACAAAAAAAAAACGTTCTACAGGGTTGGTCATAACTTTTGCCTTGGGGTCAAACCTATAAACAAACCCACACAAAGAAATTTTTATACACGTATATATAAACACGAATTACACCATCATTATACTCACATAATCACTTTTACACATATTCCATTATAATAATTTGTGTGCCCACCATTAGCCTGACTAACAGGATGCAGTCTTTCAGAATGGTAGCATAATAGAGTAACAAAATATCAGCATTTTGTGTTGTTCAGAAATGCTGTGAGGTGTGCCATCAGTCTGTCAACAGAATACGTATGATGCGTCCATCCTGAATCATCAGAGTCCAGAAGAGACGTGGCTAAATAAAGAATTAGGTATTCTGCTAGCTCACCTCGCAGCTGTCCTGAACAACAGGGAATGGGAAATAAATACTTTTGTCAAACTCTTACACTCCTAAGACTTCGAGCCGTCCCAGATGCCCGAATGGGCACACAAATTATTGGCGAGGGGAAAGTGTAAAGCAGGTAATATTATTTAAAGCAGGTATCGCAGCCAAGAGTTATTGTGTGTAAAGTTTGTTTATACGGTGGATCCATAGGCAAAGGTTATGATCAATCCTGTATACAGTATTGCATTTTTGAGAATGAGGTGGCATGGATTTAGGAGCAACTATGTCATCAGTAGAAAATGCAGACATTCCCACATATCCAATGCCCACTCTGTGAATACACTTTTGTTAACTCAAAGAAAACCTGTCAACTAATGCTGCTTAATAAATTATACACATCTAGTACTTGCTATGTGCATCAACTAACGTGTTCGTTTACTAACTTACTTTACCAATTATTGGCTGTAGCAAGCACCCTGGATTAAGGGCAAAGCCTCTGAGCATAAAGACATACCTGAATTAAAACAAAGATTCTGAACCGAATATGGAACTCCAATCAAGGACTTTCCGTATTCTAAGAAACTTAAAACTGTATTTCTGGAATAGTGCTTTTTGGATTAATGCAACAGTGCTTTTTGGTTAATTCTTTGGGAACAGCAACCAAACCGACTACTGTTTCCTTTTCAACTCACCTGTTAACATATATAACCAGCCTATGTGTTTTGAAGTCGTTTTTTTGTGACAAGTGCGTCGTGTCTTCTACTAGATTTCAAAAGTAACTGAAGTCTTAGGTAATTGGCCGATAAAGGCCCCTCATCGGTCACTTTCTGATTTTCGATAATTTATAATTAAGTCAATAGCTGCCCTAATTATGGAGGACAATTTGAACAAATAAATTAATAAATAGGGGTAATAGCTTTAGCTCGCCTGAAAAAACTAACCTTGTCGGTGAGTGGAAAGGAAACCGAAGAAAATTCCTTAACAGTTAAAACGGGCTATGGCAGAGAAACTATTTTAACAAGTTCCTTCAGTAGCTGTAGGATCTTGCTACCGTTGGGTGAGTAGCTTAACGGTTGGTGTATGGGATGCAAAGCAACTCATCACAGCAAATTCCCAAGCACAGCTTTACAAAAAACTGGTCATCAACTGGATGTTTTGCAGGAACATAGCCTATCCGAAATTACCTAAATAAGGCCAGAATTGACTTGAAACACACTGTATTCTGCTTAGCAAACCATGTGGTAAATAAATACAGAAGAAAACCTATTTTCGTTGCCTTTTTTGGACTTAAATGTCAGACTGCCTGAGTAGGAATTGAACCCACGACGTTTGAGACCAAACGATGAAGCGCTACCACTAAGTCGTAGTAATATGGTTTTGTCAATATGATAGGAGTAGTTCTTTGGGCTTCAGTCTCAAAAGTCGAGGGTTCGACTCCCGCTCAGGCCGTCTAACATTAATTCCAAAAACAACAGAAATAGGTTTCATCTGTATAATCGAGTCTCCTTGGCTCTCTATCCTCTTTAATCATGTGCACATAATTAACACTGGCGATAGCCAGTGTTAGTAAGGGTCGACCTAGGACCTCTGTGTTAAACTTTCAACTTTGAGAGCTTATAACTCCGTCAAAAGTAAACATATTTAAACCAAATTTGTAATCTAGCCTTGACTAGTAAAGGCCTGTCTGCAGTCCAAAAATTCTGAAATTCGGTCAGCTTCTTCTTGTTGTTGTTGTTGTTCTGGGGATACTTTCGTCTGTCCTCTCTACAGGTCAAACCATTTGTCCTATAAAGCTGGTTCTTAGCTCATTTTACAGGTATTGCTCTGTAGATGTGCCCTTTTCATAAGGCCTTTTCTAATTGGTCAAGTGGTTCAGGGGTTACGGAGCTCTAAACCACCAGATTGATTGTTTTACATTGTTTTAAACATTGTTATTATGCAACAATACCAATTAGCAAACATCAGCTGCGAGACATAGACTGAAGATTAAAGGATTTGTTTCTATTGTTAACATTGGCGATAGCTAGATTAGTGAGGGTCAGCCTAGGGTCTCTTGTGTTAAACTATCAGCTGTGACCGTCAACTGCACTGTTTTACAGTTTAGCTGCAATTCTAAAAGTAACACGAAATAATAAACAAAAACGGAACGTTAAATGTTTAGAGTAAGGATCTAAAAGTCAAAACCTAGAAGGAACACGGACAAGCTTTGACAGTTAGGGTCTAGGTGTAAAATTTTTTCAGTAAGAGGCTGGAAAGCATTAGACCCTTACTACCCGGTGGTCAGCAATAAATACATTTTCACGAAAAACTGGAAATCATCCTACAATGACCCATGTGATGATCAAGTGGTAGTATGGTTATACGTTTCCTGCTTTGCTTTACGTTGAAAATTATTTTTCAATTTAGTAACATGCCAGCATATTCGTAGCAGACAGCATTATGGTAATCCTCTACCATAAATCTACGAAATATAATAAAAATTCTAAAGCATCAAAAGACAAAATGCCAAACTTCACAAGAAAATTGTGTTATTAAAGTTCCAAAACAATATTCTAAGAACAAAGAAAACCTGCTACAACCGTTCATACACACGTTCAGTCCGAAGAGACTAGAACTAATCTAACCACCGGCTTTCCAGCCTCTTACTGACAAAATTTTACACCTAGACCCTAACTGTCAAAGCTTGTCCGTGTTCCTTCTAGGTTTTGACTTTTAGATCCTTACTCTAAACATTTAACGTTCCCTTTTTGTTTATTAATTATATTAAATTTAAGGCACACCAACTGCAAGGCTACATTAAACTTTTTCAGGATTTAATTATTTCACATTTTCACCACGGGGGAAAAACACGGCCCCAGGTATACATTCAAATTTTTTTTCCCTATTAGCCTGACTTCTCGTCACTACTACTTGCAAGCACAAATTAAGGTTACTGCAACGAAGTAGCATTACTATCATCTTATGGCTATTAACCTATTTATCTCTACAGGTAACTTCTAGGGCAAATTCCGGTATTAAACCTAAACCTGTGCTGTACAATTGTGTCATATCATTCTTGCTATCGACTTCTGCATATTTGTAAGCTAACTAGTATTAGTCAGCCACGCAAGTCATGTTCACGGCAGTCTGGTCAAATTCAGACTAGCCAGGTCATGTTTACAAAGTCTCATCCTTTACCATTGTGACTGGGGTGAGACGTACTATTCTGTTGTCTAATTTAGTAACATGTCACCCTATATGGTCCTATATGGCCTTTACTATAAAATCTAGTATAAATTTTACTGTAAAATCTATATTAATTCAGTTGCTATGCTCTGACATCATCAGGAGACCTTGGCCATTCATACCTTACAGACTTACAAACCACCAACTACGTTATTCTTGGTTTGCTATGAACCACCAGCAGTGTGATGGAAGACTGTGTTTCTACATCGATGCACAAAGTATGCATCTTTATGTCTTGAGCACAATGGGGTTTATTTCGTCCATCACCTTTATTTCAGCCCTGGGGTGAAATGGATGCTTATAGTTTATATGTTTTTTTTTACATTTACTGTATGCCTGTCTGGTACGGCAAAGTTGCAAGAGCTGTGGTCCGACCAGCTGAAAAGTGCTTCACGGTTAAAATTGCGAAATTTTAGGTTTTTACTTGTAATCATCTTCATTTCAGTATACCGTACCTTTACTTTTTCAAAACGTTTTCCCGTTTTTTCCTTTAGCCTCCATCCATAAAACCACCAAAGGAATTAATTGCAGAAAGATGCCGAAGGAAGGAATGTCCATCAAGCTGTGATTGCACATTAGACGATGCGGGACAAGCAGAGTGTCGGTGCAACGCCCATCCCTTTCCAGTTCCTCAAGCACTTCCGTTTGCACTTCCAGACTATCCAACATTTCCTCCATTCAAGAAGGCTTTATGGGGTAGAAACTAAAAAAACTGTGAAAAATTTAAAGTAATACAACTGAAACGAAACTTACCATGATGGACTCTACCCCCCCCCTCCCAATGACTCAAATAAAATTAAAAATTATGTAAGGTAAATACACTCTTACCATTTAACTTCGAACGCCATCAACTTCGGCTAGCCACAAACTTTGAATGCTATTCTTGTATAGAACATTTTTTACTTCATATTTTGTTAATTCATTTTGTAAAATTTGCATTAACACACTCTTTTGTAAAATGACAAGTAAAATCGCTCGCATTGCTATGGTCACTAGGAATTATTTGTCGTAGGAATAATAATGAATATAATATAATTGAATACACACTAGAATACGTATGGTGCAGATATGGAGCTAACAAAAAGACGCCAAACCACCCATCCTTCTCCAAAAAAAAAAGAGTGCAAACAGAAGAAGAGGTTACTTTGAAACGCACTTTGAAAGCGTTTAGACTGGAAGCAACCACGACAGTAGATGACAGAGCATTCCAAAATGGAACAACTTTTTCTGTAAAGAATTGTTTTAGCTAATAAAATCATAACATGAAATATTATACTCAGAACAATTCTTCTACTCTTTCTGCAAAGAATCAATACCTTGAGTGTTATTGGTAGAATGCAGAAAAGCTTTTTGGGTTCATATCTGTGGGACCATATAAAATTTGAAAAACCGGATGATATTGTCACATTTCTGCATAATTGCAGCCATAG
>JAHWFP010092405.1:0-16736 GCA_023313725.1 Lithobius niger | reverse complement strand
ATACCCTATACCTAGCCAAACCCTAAGCTTGTTATTAAATAAATACGGGTGCAAACCTACTTCCATTGCTTCTTAGACTTCTATTCAGACCATAGGTCGAAACCCCACAGCTCGGAGATGACAGAAAAGGAAACATGCATAGGCAGCATTAGTAATTATATAGAAGTGATAGTTTTACACGCTATCGACTTAATTCACCTAACTGTCGAATCTTTTCGTCGCTACGGTTCTGGAAATCATAATCAAAACCTATGCAAGCGCTTATTAGTTTTTAAATAAATTATTAAAACATGTTAAAACACTACTGATTGTAATGGTGATGCTAACGCCATACCGCGTGGAAAGCGCAACAGGAAAACCTGATTTCGACCGGAACATCAGTAAACGGAAATTATCTCTGGCTCGACAAGTTTTTGGTTGGGGTTTCTGATGTTTTATGTTTAGCCACAGTGAGGCACGTAATTTGGAAAAAAAAAACATTTACCATCATTTTCAAAAAAAATATATTTGTTTTCGATTTTTTTCCGTCAAATTTGAAAATTAGGGTAAATGACAGTGGCTGTTGAAGATAATGATGGTACATTTTTTCCTGAATTACGTGCCTCGCTCATGCTGCTACGCTCGCTGCGGCTAAACATCTAACATCAGAAACCGCAACAAAAACTTGTCAAGCCAGAATTTCCGTTTACTGATGTTCTGGTCGAAGTCAGGTTTTCTTGTCAAGCTCTCATATCGCAGTATGGCGTCGGCCTTACTACGGCACTTGACTAGCGTTTTAACAAGTTTTAATAATTTAAGAAGATAAGCCTTTGCGCTGGTTTTTGTTATGATTTTCTAAACCGCAACGACGAAAGAATTCGACAGGTAGGTGAATTATGTCGATAGCGTGAAAAGTAGCTCTTCTATGTAATTACCGGCACCATTTAACACGCACATATGAGGAGCTGACATACACAACAAGTTAAATGCATTAAAAAAAATGTGTTAACTGTATAGGACTATTTATGGGGTATGTCTGCACCTACAGACGTTACATTTCCGTCGTTACAAGGTATATCGAGGCCGTGCCAGGCCAACAAGAAAGTATATTTCATGCATATCTAGTTACATCCATCGCCCACTCACAATCAAATCAAGTTAAATCCGTTTAAAATGTTGTTTTATTGCCGTTTTATTGGTGAATCGAATGTTGTATTAATTCTCCAATAATGACTGTTTTTGCCTAATACTACTGCACAAGAAGGTAGTTACTAACGTTAATTGTCAGTTTTACCATCTGGGCCTCTGCGATACTACCACAGTCAAAAATTGTTCCGTACAGTATCATGGTTTTTCAAACAAACTTTGTTAATTCTAACAAAGTTTCTAATGCTCCTTCAGCGGCTATGGGATGTATTCTGGCTAATTCTGGACAATCGTTCGGCCCCGACGATGATCGGAGGTTTCCCGGATCGAATGCCCGGGTTGGCACCTCCCTTTACCAGATTTCTTCTTCTCTAAAAATCTGGTAATGTTCAAAATTGAGCCGGTTCAGCCATACAAGCATTAATTACTTCGACTGACTTAAGGCTCGTCAAACTTTCTTTAAAAAAAAAAAAAACGCTCATTTAAACAAAATTGTGCAGTATGATATCTTCTGACGTAAACATACTAGCCAATCCCTCCATCTTGGCTAAAACTAATACTTCAGTTACTTTCACTTTTCCTATAGCAGAACACTCCCTTTTTCTCCAAATAAAAAAAAGTGGAAATAACTTGTTCTGCATGTTAGCTCCTCCTATAGTGGTGTAGAGTGTCTGGTGGTAAATACACCCGCCAATCAAGAGACAACTAGTACAGTTATAGGAGTAGTAACTATGCAGCATGCCCCGTTTATTGATATTAACGGAAATGATGTTTCTGGGACATCACACTATTGAAAAGGGTGTAACACTCAACTTCTGTAGCGGCAACTAATGCACAACCTAGATAGTGATTAATAAACATCAGTGATTAATAAGGTTATGATGAGTAGCTACCTCATGAGCACCACTACATTTTTTGCACTCACCTCTTAAGGAAAACAAGTGCATACCTAACAAATGTATGCTATGTACAAAACTATTATACAAACAATATCAATGTATAACTCAGGCGCATTATGCAGCTGTATACATTATGTACATTCATTTAACACGCTTTTAAGCTATACACGATTTATATTCCTAAATAGGTACAAACCCTTCCCAGTCAATCTAACCACTTTTAATTTAAATAACTTTTTTTTACCCAACTTACATCCTATGCCACACCTATCGTGCCTGCCAAGCAGCACACAACTACGCTAGTTGTGAGTGTAGTAATTACGATTCAAAGACAGGAGGCCTCCTGCCTATTTTATTGATTTAGACAAGAAGCCATGTTGTAGGATGGCTTCCACTGGAATCGTGGGTAAGATGTCAGTACTTACGGTAAGTGACAAGCTTATGACTAGAGTCACTCACATACACTGCACTCACCTTTAACCCTTTTTTGCCCATGTTGAACTGGATTATTTTTTTAAGGGTCAGTCGCGGGATTCGAACCAGCATTCACTTGGTTTGCAGACAAGGACGCTAACCACTAGGCTGTTGCTGCTCGCTTTGCTCGGGCTCCCCGGGGACCCCTCACAAAGCTCGCGTTGCGCGTTGGGACTTAGTTTTTTGCTGTTCCGTAGCCGCCTACCATTGTGCAGTAAAGGGTTAGGGAAGATGAGTGCAAACTCATTAAATGTGCATTATATGCACAAATGTTTATTCAATACTAACATGCAAACCATGCACCAACCTATTACCAAATATAAACGAAGCACAAATTATGTTTCTGATGATGTACAAGATAGTTAACTACCTTTGTATAACTACCACTACTGTTAATTTTCATATCACTCATTTTTTGAAGCACACTAATTAATACGCATAACACATTAATACGGACACTGTCCACCCAAACAATTATTTTGCACGTCACAGAAAGATAATAAGGCAAATTCAACCAACGGACAGAATCAGAAAATGAGTAAAATGATTAAGCAGTAAAATGAGAAAACCATATTAAAAAAAAGAAGGAAAATTATATATATATATATGATTCTGTGGTAGGAGCGCACGTGTTACGAGCGCACAAGTAAATTTCGTATGTTCGAGCACACGCAACCAATGTCAAAAACTCCACCGCGTGACGTCAATTTCGTCAAGTCTTTGTCTATACTTCGTGTCTGACATTGTTAAGTAAAGGTTAATGCCCGAAAACCGCGGGCCATTTGGAAACAATGCACAAGGGCGCGTAGCTCCGCGGGCGATTTTTCACGAATGGCCCAAGGTTGAGGGCTTTAACCGACTGAATATCCCGCTCGCGATAACAATTGAACAGGATATTCCTTGGCAATGTCATTGCCCGTGCAACAATGTCTATCGCGCCGTTCCAAAATGTCTATTGTAAAACATCTCTTAAAATTTTGTAAAGAAAAGTTGTTTGAAGGGGTCGTCGTTGGGTTTTCGTTGCGTGAACGGTGATGGGCCATTCGGAATCGAGCAACAATGCATCAACAATGTCTTCATACACGACATCCCAAGAGTTCGACTGTTACAATAGTTTGGTGGGATAATTTCTCATTTCCAATAACAATGCTTTGGACACGAAAATTTTTTAATAGAAGTAGTCTGAAGGGGCTTTTCGTCGTTGAGTTTTCGCTGCTTGAACGGTGAAGGGAACTTCGGAATCAAGCCAAAATCAAGTTACATTGCGCTACTTCAGTAAAATTAATAGTTACGCACACGCCGCCTGTGGTAGGATTTCTGTAATGTGACCACACTAATGGTAAGCCTATCATAAAGGGAGAAACTGCCCCTGCCAAAATAAACACAAATACAAATATATAAATATTAATATAAATCTGCCTCTGCTAATGAGACGGTGACGGAAATTTACCTAGTAGCAGGCTAGCTGTAATACTAGTTGAAAGTACATGTTATTGACTGGCAGTGACGTAACTAACGGGCAGAGCGGGTTGGAGGGGGGGGGGAGGTATCTTCCAAGAAAGATCTGCATAAAAATTATTTATGCATACAAATGCCTGCACTAATCGTAGGCGTATCGTATGGCTATCACTAGTTTCATTTTTGTCTACAAATAGTGACGAAAATTTTCCTATATCTCTGTAGAGTATAAATACAAATAAAAATTCGAAACCACTGTCAAGTAGAGTAGTAGCACTACAGCTACAACGATATTTCTTAGTGTTTCATTGATACTTCAATGATTTCTAAAGTGCGGGCCAAGTAGTTATTGGCCCGCAGTTTTCAAAAAAGCATTGTTACACCATTGTTGCTTCAAAAACTCGGAAAGCGGGTATTCAGTTCTGTTAATAATCAGCTGAAACCTGGTCGTTGCTTTCGCTGTAAAATTACGCTTACGAATGTATAAAGAATACACTGTAGCCTACTAAATTACATGTTACTTAACTTTTTAGAGTACAAAGTTTGCATTTTAACTTGCGAAGTTTTTTTTTTTTACTACGAGATTGTTAAAGTTATTTTGATGAAAAATAAAAACATTGCTGATACTCAGTCTGTTCACAAGGTACTTTTTTTTTTATTTACCCTAAGCAGATAAGTATGAAACACCGACTGGAGGAGGCACTTCGCGTGCTACTGTATACATCGAGATTTCTGTAATCCTAAGACGTATGACGCATGCACTCGTGAAACTCCGGATGTGGGCTTGCTGCCTGTGCACTAGAAACACGGTGCGTTCGTAACACGATACCAATGATATGGCTCGTACAAAACACACCCTCAAATCACAACCATTCTGAGATTTCACAGTTTCAAACGCCGTGGTTGACCCCATCTTGTGAAGAGACCGCCTCGAGAGTTTCAGTGAAACAACACATCCTGACTCAGGGACAGTCTGTGAAGTCGGCACAATGGTAGGGTGGGACAGCAAAGGTATGGCGATGCATACCTCCACGCTACAGAATCGGTAGAACCGCTTCTTTAGACGTGTCCAGCAAACTATCCGGCAATGTGGGTATGTTCGTTAACAAACGAAGTTGCCTTGGAAACTGATATGACGGAACTGATTTTTCAGGCATTGTGGGTATATTTGGTGTCAAATTTTGAGAGGGCATCGAAGAAGGTTACCGTAGAATAGGTCTCTCGTATAACACAGCTTGGGAAAATCGTTTGGTATCAGCTCACATGCTCGTAATTGATCATTGTCACATCGAATTTCATCTCTGTTTAACAATGCCACAGGTCATTTTCTATCAGCTATTTACAGTTCATATACCCTTTGGCCGAATATCGCATGTTTTTCAGGCTACATGCCTCAAAACTCGAAGTAAGTGAGGTTTATCAGAATTATTGGTACCCATCCCTCCCCAAAGACTATGAGAACACCTCATCACAATTTTTTTTACTGTGACGAAGAGGTAGAATGCATGAAGGCAAACATAATACAAACAATCCATTAAAGAAACGGGTAATTGGTACCCATCCCTCCCCAAAGACTATGAGCGCACTCCATCATATTTTTTTTTACTGGGACCAAGAGATAAAATGCATAAATGCAAACACAATACAAACATTCCATTTAAAAAAACGAGTAGTTGGTACCCATCCCTCCCCAAAGACTATGAAACACCCCATCGCAATTTTTTTTTAGTGGGACCAAGAAATAAAATGCATGAAGCCAAACACGATACAAACAATCCATTAAAGAAACGGGTAGTTGGTTTCCATCCCTCCCCAAAGACATTGAGAGCCCCCATCATAATTTTTTTTTACTGGGACCAAGAGGTAACATACGTGAAGGCAAACACAATACAAACAATTGGTTAAAGAAATGGGTAGTTGGTGCTCGCTGGTCATTCTTAGCTGTTCACAATGTTGGCTCCAGTATATGTTTTTTTTTAAACAAGTCATTGCTTAAATACTACAAAATAGCTGGAGCGAAAATAGTTAATATCTAGACTATTTTACTCCACGCATTAGAAAGTACCGCAGTAGCTTGCTGGTCCTCTGCTAGTTAGTTGGTGCCCCTTGCAGACTTTACCCTGAGAGAAACTGACTTGATGTTACCATCGAGTGTTTAAGACTGGAACGTCTTCTATCTTTGGTACCTGCAAGGTGCTCTTTTCTCTTTGATTTCTGCCACACCGAGAAGAATGCGTAAAATGAAACTTCGTCTACGTATCGTTTTACATAATTCACACCCTTGCACTACGATTGCAACTGGAAAGTTGTGAGGGAGCTATTTATTTTCCTACGTCTCCAACAGTAGGTCTGCACTAGTCGCCATGTTTGTATTCACTTGAATTCGCTGTGCAAGCAAGGTGCACCACACCGATAAAACAGGCCATATTCGTAGCACACCACGTCAGGCAATAACATCCTGATTCTAATTAGACAGTTTCTCTAAATCCAAACCCTCCTAAACCTAAAACCTCGTTATTAGTGAATGTAGATGCAAAACCTATTTACGGTGTCTGTTAGATACCCTTTCAGACCAAAGGCTGTAGCGCTTCAGCTGAGCCATACGGACAGACACGACAAAAAAGAAGTGGTCATGGGCAGAATTTACCATGCACAGTGGTGTATAAGTTTTATCGAGCCTCGTGATAGACACTCAAGTGGCGAACTGCATCACTGACCCCCTCCGGCATGCGCTTCTAATAACACACACCGAAAATCATACACTAGAAATATCTTCGACGGCCCGCCCGGATCGCCTCCCCCGTCAGTCCTCCACCATTATCGGCGCAGATATACAAATAGCCTTAGGATTTTGGGATTCCTTCAATCTCTTTAATTCCACTTACCGTTCAATAGAATGTCCATGCTTCTTGGAGCAAGAATGCCTTTGACATTTCTCTTCGTACCATACATCACCAACCTCGTGAGACCCGCAACCTAAAAAGAAAGAAATATGGAATTGGTACAACAACAGATTTTAAAGGACATTTAAATGAGCCCCCCAAAAAAAGACGCAGCATATCGTGGGGCATATAACGATTTTCGCAGGACGGAGGAGTGGTAGGCAGTGTTAAGAGGGACCATCCCAGCAGAATAGACAGTGCCTAACTCGACGAATTTTTGTCGTGTAAAAAATATAGATTTTTTACGGAATTTACGTCTGACTGGTTTTCCTGTCAAGATAGCTGGAAATAAATTTGGTTGGCATGTATATTTAAGGTGATTCTGAAGCTGGCTCAAGTCTTTGTAAATATAAGATTTATAATATCAAGGTGATCAAATGACACATCAAGCATTACAGTACACTGAATCAGTTACAAGAGTTTGTAACTTTGTGATCTGCGGAACTTCATATTCGCCGGGTTTGACTCATACTGAGTCTTACAGGAGAGCTAACATGGCAGCAAGCGTCAGCCTTAAAGTTCTCATCACTCAGTCACTCAGACGAATGAGTGAGAGTCCACATTCTTAAAATTTTAGTCAAGTTATTAATGCATAATCTTTATCAAATATTCACAAAAATCTATTAAATAAAACAAACCAACAAATATAACAAGGAAAAATCTGCATAAGGTAGTTGGACTAAGTAAGAAAGTAAGTTCAAGTAAACAATCACTCTGATCGCTTTTCATTCTTCGTGCACGTGTTATGTCTTTGTATACGCTGCCTAACAATTTCGTCAAAAACGTTAATTGATGATGGATAAAATGAAAGAATCCGTATTTCAGCTAGTGGCTTACTTATTTCGTAAATGCGGGCTTTCAGAGCTGAGCTGAATTGTTTCAAACTGCACACCAACAATTAATACAGAGCACGAAGTTTATCATTGCTATTTTGTAGAGTGGCCGGCAACAATTAGACCTGTCGAAGTGAAAACAAAACAATAAGTGTTAGAGTAGTTGTTACTTTTAAGTTTAGTGTAGAGCATGTGGAGTAGTGTCCTTTAGGCTCTGGTAAAGTGTTAAATAAATAAAACAATAATGAGGCATTGTTTTGCCGGGCGATTTGCTTTCTCCCAGCGCGTGCCAATTTTGAAAACGGTGCATCCACTGACTTGCGTCACGGGACGCGCTGATTGAGTGAGCGAATCGAATGAAAAGCAGCGTTTGTTAGACAGTGCACGCAAAAATTGGACTGAACAAACTTAATTTGATGAAAGCGTTTGTTGGCCAGTGAGCACAAAATTTGTATTGAAGAAACTTAATTCGGTGAAACATGGACATACACATGAGCAACGAAACCGTGCCAGTGTTGCAAAAGGTGGATCCAAGACAAGCCGTGCGTAGCACGGGCTTCCTCTATAAAGCATTAAAAACGGACTGTTAAGTTAAACTACTTATTACAAACAAACATCAAACCTTTCCAACATCATTCTTGTCTACAGGTAACGTGTAGCTTAACTTGTTAGTGAATTTTTAAGAGTTGGTGGTTGTTTTGTTTTTGGTGATTGTTTTGGCCTAATGCTGATAAAGGATGTAAATTAATGACGTATCCGAAAATTAAAGACTGATGTTGTAGGGCAGGATTCCTCCCTCGTTCGTCTGTGAGAACTTGACACTAATTTTAAACTACTTTTAATTCGTAAGGAACTTGCCATTCATTCTAAACTACTTACCAAACCGTTGCGATGCCTCAGTCGACACCCACAATGCTGCAACAGCGAGCATAACGAGTAACAAACTTGCTTTCATGGCCGCAGAATTGAAAATCGTCGTCCTAAGCGATGAAGAAATCTGAATGAAGGTTTGCTTTATCAGTTTTCTCTTTATACGCAATAGCAAGCAACCTTTGAAATGAACTTCCTGTTTGAAAAGTTCACCGGAGTTCCCGATCTTTAGCATCCGGTGAGTCTGTCTGTCTCCCAAATGAATTTCACCTTTTGGCTTCACAGGAAGGAATGTATCTTATTACTACCAGGATCGGGGCACAATTCAGCAAAGGTCTAGCTTTCCATACTCGCGGTTGGAACTTAGGGCGCGTTTACGCAAGGACAGTTTTCTCGCTTACTAGCTTTTACTTGGTCAATACTAAATCTGCTGGCTACTTCTCGCTTTTGTCGGAGAATGCGGCTTTCAAGTTGTCTATACGTAGTAACCACGGCAACAACGCGGACGCAAATTTTCTCCACGTGCTTAGCGACACGACGTACGATGCTTGCAACGTGACAGCGTCGATTTATGACAACAAGAAAACAATTTTTACTGCAGTACACGACGACGGACAGATTCCTGAATACCGGCATTCGAAAGTTTGTGTTTGAATCGATAACTCCGAAATGGCCGCCATGTTGGAATTTGAATTCTCGCTGCGAGTAGCTATTTATTCTGCCGTCGTGTGATCACTGCTAGAAGCTTTTTTCTCAGCGAGAATAGCAAATTTTGGAAATAGCGTGAAATGGCAACAATGTTGAAGCAATGTTTAAAATGAGTGTTGTACTTTGTTCTTTGTCCGTTGACATACATTTAATTTGTTGTCATTACCGCAATCAGTTAATAGAAACAGGAAATTAATCGTAAATAAATAACGGTTGCCTAGCAAATAGCTTTTGGCGAGCGAGAAGGTCTCGTTGCGTAAACGCGCCCTTAAAGGCGAAGGCGAAATTTTCGTCGCCATGGTAACAACACTAATCCGGATATAGACATCGTTTGGGTAAACGCTTGCACTCGTATAATCTGCGATAATAGTGATAAAGAATTGCACATCAGAACTCCCATTATTGACTAATAACCGGCTTTAGCTTTTGATTTCAGATTTCGACGCGCACCCGGCCTTGGGCAATGGCCCCAGAAGGAGAGAAGGGCAATTTTGCTAGGTGAATCCCATCGGAAATTTCTCGGTTTTTTAACATGCCCCAATCGACATGAGCACTTGACATCACAGGGTTTCTTCTTCTCTAAATACCAGGGGCGGCTGAGGCCAAGCTAATAACCAGCGTGGTCATAACAGTCGCCATGTTGGAATTTCAAATGAGCTCTATACTCTTGTCCAAGAAAGAATGTTTTCCTTATATGGGTATTTCACTGTTCTAATATAAGATAGAAAGATGATTTACTTTTTAACTTATGATGGTTCGAACAGAAGCGAGCCATCCATAACACACTTATTTCTATTAGAACAGTGAAATGCCCATGTAAGGTAAACATTCTTTCTTGAACAAGAGTATAGCATTTCTACCTGCGCGAATAGAGAGGTCTTTGCGCAAATATGCCGTTAGGGTGCATTTACACATCAAGCTAGAAGCGGGTGTTAATTTAAAAGCGAAGTGAGGCCACAACTACATTCCACAACGATCTTGCATTGTAAACTTCCTTTATCACTAGCTTCCACTTGGTTTACCCTAAATTCGTTGGGGGCCGCTCCCCCATATACTGCAGGCCATTTCACTAACATGTATTTCAAGTATGAAGCTTTAGCGTATTATACGTCATCACCTTAATACGTACGATATTACCAATAAACCACTTTTCATAACCACACAACACAAATCCAACCAGCACGCCCACCCCCTGCGTAAACAGGCACATTTACGACTGGCGACGTTTTTCGTACAACACGAGAAAAAAACCCACGTCGTATACTGCGTTGATCGTTCAAGCTAACTCAGCAACCTTTCGTCCCGACGGTACGAAAACAAGGCTTCTGACACTTTGAAATACACCTCAACACCTACGACGGAACCCCATAACGCATTTTATACTCAAATCTTATTTAAACTGTTAAAGTAAACAAAAGTACGACTGACCTTAAAAACAAAATTTGGAAACGGAGACAGAAAAAAAAAGGACGTTGTTTCTTTAGCTCTTACTTTCCTAGACAGGAAGTTTCCAGACCGGAAGTTTCCGTTGGGTTCTAAATAAAATGGCCGAAATGGAAGGGAGGAAACGTTGTAGGTCGGAAAGGTGTGATAAAAATGTTCTAGGAATTGGAGACCAACCCGGAAGTCAAAGGGCCTCGAGGTAGCTGCAATGATTTTACCTTTCAAATTTGAAGCATGAAATTCGTCATTCTTAAAACATTGAATGTCCTTTAGAGCTAAGCTGAATGCTAAGTCCTCAGTTTGGCTGTTGTTGCACCATTTTTGTTGAGGGCCAAAGTGACGTCACTAAAATATATATACACATATACATATACATATACATAAATACTTTATTTCCTTATGAAATGTTTTAAGCCGTTTCGTTATTTTATCTGAAATTATTAAAAACGTATGATGTGCGTGTGTGTGTGTGCGTGTACATCTACTCCTCTTGAACCAATGCACCTACAAAGATGGGAGTAGGACCAAATGAAAGACAATTAAATTGCGCGACCGTTAGGCCTACTGCTGTAACTTGATTTTATGACCATCAAAATATACGCGAAAAATACTGCAGCAACCACGTCAAAGTTTTTCCGACGCTCACGACGTTTGTTCATGACGTCATAGTTTAACGGAAAGAGGAAAACAAGCCAAAAAAAATTGAAAATCATACACTAGAAATAACGTAGTACACTAAGCCACCTCTATGCACTTACGTTTCGTAGGAGTAGCATGACCCAGATTCTAACTGGCTACCGATTCGTCCCCAGATTACTGACATAGCACCTTTATCGCTATGGCCACATCCTCCACTGGCATAAAGATGACTCACTGGACCGGTTATTAAGGTCACAACGCTGACCAGGGCTCCATTCGACCGAGAATGCTTCCAGCCATAGGCAATGGAGAAGAAAGACAAATAAATACAAAGACTCAATCAAAGGGACTAGCGAATGATTTTTTATGATTTGATTGGTTTCCTATATCCTTTACATAATTTACAGCTGAACAGGACAGCCCCCCGTTTATGGCCGGTTTTTTATAGCATTGTTGTGATTTCCCGTTTGGCTGAAAGTACTGAATTTCCCATTAACAGTTACCCACGCTTTCATTCGATTGTCGCCAGGTTACCCAGATTCCCACTCCTAATTCTATTGAAGTCGTAGTGTGAATCGAGATAATTCTTTCGTTTGTTCAACATTGTTGAGAGCATTGTTGTGATTTCACATTTGCATTAAAATGCTGTGACTTCCCATTAGCAGTCGCCCAAGCTCTCACTAGAATTTGTTAGATCAGGATTAAGAGACAAAGAGGCCTAGATCCCGTTTGCGTGAAAATATTGTGACGTCATCAGTACTGTGTCGTCTCTTTGTTGAAAACACAATTCGAATAATTACTTACAAAGACAATTCCGTCATTCATTATACAGGCAATTCCGTTTGACCGCAATACAAACAAAAGAAAAAAAAACCAACTACGGACGCACGAACAATAGTAATACGAATTAAGAGTGGGGAATCTCGGTGATCTGGCGACACACACACAAACAATTATTTTAATCTTATTTATATAGATTGTTTATACTAGGCCAACCTGCCCCCCCCCCCCGGTATATAGCCGGTTTTCTAGAGCATTGTAATGATTTCCCGTTTGCATTCAAATACTGTGATTTCCCATTAGCAGTAGGCCAAACTTTCATTGGATTTACTTAGATTCAGGGTTAAGAGACATCATAGCGGCCTAAATCCCGTTTGCATGAAAATTTTGCGACTGGAAAAACATATAAATATAAATATGACGTCACCCGTACTGTGCCTCTTTATTGCAAACACAGTTTGAATCATTACATATACAGAACAGACAATTCCTTGGGCAGACATTGCGTCTGGACGCACAAACAAAAGAAATAAGAATTAGTAGTGGGAATTCCGGTGATCTGGTGACACACACCACAAATACAAAACAAAAACAAACAAATATTACGATCTTAGTTATATAGATTCTACTGATGATAAAGAACTTGCAAAGGGATATGAACGAAATTTTAAAGATGCAGCTATTAATTGAAAAAAAATTGACATGATACTGGAAGGAATGGAATTTATAGAAAAACAATATGAGCAAATAAATAAGAAAAGATTATAGAACTTAAAGTAAGGCTGTCAGTTCTGGTGAAAAGTTTAAACAAATGCAAAGTGGAGAAAGCATTACGACAGGAAATAACAAGAAAATTGAGAAAATAAAGCTGGGCCAAAATAATCTGGAACAATACAACAGAAATCGCAACATGGAAATCTTTGACGCGTGAGAGGAAAAAATATGAAACAATGGTGGACACTTTGCAACGATTGGCGTGTATTCTTCAGATACCAACGCAGAACACGAACCTGATTGAATAAGCTCATCGTCTTCCTTAAAAAAAACAAATCCAGCCCACAATCAATTATTAAAAAGGGTTTAACGAGCGTTAACCACTCCTGATCATCTGCCCGAAGCCCTAAGGCCCTATGTCTGCAACAGCCAGATTCCCAGGCGGTCACCCACCCAATCAATTGTAATCCAGTTCCGAGCAATGGCCACGAAGGATGAACTGGTTTAAATGGACGAAAGGAAGAATTAATAACGATGACGTATTCCAGAACAATAATATGGAGGAAAATCTACATGAAATGAGTATTTAAAGGTACCTCCTCACCGAATGACAAGCTGCACCGTCTAGCACCGTCTACCATGATTAGTTCTATATAGCACTTGATTTCAACAAGCGAAGGAATGCGCAAAGAAAATTCTTTTTAAACAACAAACAAGCCCCGTGTCTCCTTAATTAGTGACTGTAAAGTTGGCGCATCCACGTACACCAGGGAGCAAGCAGTCAAGGTTAACGATATCACTGTCACTAGACGGCGCCCATCTAGTGGTTCAAAATCAGCGTTTCGAAACGGTCGATATAAAGAAAAAAGCGCCCGTGATCACGTGAGGCTTAACTTTACAGCTTGCGCTTTGGTGCACGTGGATGCACCATCTTTACGCTCGATAATTAAGGACGCACGTGGCTTGTTTGTTTCAGAAAAAGACATTTATTCGTGTGTTCCTTCGCTTGTTTAAAGTAAAGGCCAGACAGAACTAGACAGCGTAAATGACTATAGATGCTGCAGCTTGTGAATTGGTGGTAATCCCCCTTTAACTACCTTCTTCAAGTAACTTTTGTAAAGTATTATAATAATAATAATATGCAAGTTCACCACAGAAACTGCAACGGAAGGAAATGTGAACCTCTGACACCGAGCCTAATTTAAATGAAAGTGGAGATTATGGGCAACAAGACAAAGGGGAGAAAACAAATACCAGGTATTCATGTGAGGGGGCGCTTTAAAAATGGCTCAAGATCCTCCTCTCTAAGCCGACGACAAAAACCCTGCACTGTGGGTTGGTATACAGTAGCCGCGCTAAGTGAATTCCATACATTCACCACACGTACCCAAAAGAAGTGTCGGCGGCAGTCCAAGCGTGATCCCTGTGCCACCAACTTCCAACAACCATGACCGCGTGTACGTGCTGGGTCAGGAGACATGTCAAAAAGAGGGGGGGGGGGGGCAAACAGCAGTAGTGCCATGTAGAATCTTAAAAGTTAATGTTAGATCGTATCTAATTCTACGTAATTTAAGGAGTTCGAGGCCCGTAGCCTTGAGGCGCGCAGAATAATTCAAGTCCCGTAGGCCTGCAATGCCTTTAGTGAATTTGCGTTGCACAGTTTCAAGGGGGTCAATGTCCTAAACTAGATAGGGGGACCAAACTGGGGTGGCGTATTCCAAAAGTGGTCTGACAAACACCTTAAAGGCCAAGGCTGAACGTCTATGTGCCAGCGCACATATGTTTTGACAATGCAGTGATGGTTCAGAGGTGAACCACACACCAAGGTCACGTACCTCCCTAACTGTAAGCATAGTGCATTGATCAAGGCAATACTGCAATTTTGGTTGCCCTCAAGGAACGAGAAACATTTTGCGGTGGAGAGTGGTAATTGCCAAGATTTAGACCACTTGGATACCTTTTGAATCTTGCAGTCAAGATTCAAAGATATTGTCGGGCTGAAATTTTCAGAACCAGTTTTAAGGTCATCGGCAAATTTAAATCTGAAGGTACAGTCGTTGGTAAATCGTAGGTCATTTAGAAAAATAACGAAGAGTAAGGGGCCTAGGACAGACCCCTGTGGAACCACACAAGGCACTGGCACCGCCGTCGAAGATACCCTCGCAACCGCTACCTGCCGTGTTCGGTTTTGTAGAAAAGCCCTGATCCAACCAGCATGGTTTCCCACTATACCATATTCAGCAATTTTCACTAACAGTTTACGGTGGATGACGGATTCGAATGCTTTTTTAAAGTCAAAGTAAATCGTATTTGAAGGGACCCCGAGATCGAGTATTGTGAATCGAATACAGTGATTTACTTCTTCTGCGAATTAAGTAGTCACTTCGTTATGAGTGATCACAACCAACACATAATTCTAATACACAAAAAATATCAGTAATTGTATGAATAAACCCATTAACTGATTATGTAACTTTACTGTTTGCACGGGTATTGCAATTTTAACTAAAATTAGTTTAAATTTTAATTCAGTTATTAGGAGAAAAAGAAATTGGGAACAATAACTTAAATACTGTGCGAAACTTCACGTGTGTGGTAACGATGCAGGAGGTGGTGGTATCCTACTTTTTACAACGAAGATAAAATTAAAATACTCGATCACACTATAACGAAAATTAATATTAATGATGAAATTGACGTTAAGTTCACGTTTAAGTGTGATACTTTTTTTTTAATTTATTGCAAATACAGAAAACCATCCTCAGGTCGATCACCATTTATTCGAATGCAAAAAGAAAATCTAATAAAAAGTAAACAAAATATAAAAGTCGAATAAAATATGCCCATTGTTGATTATCTAAATTTTAATATCGTCACTGAATCGCAAACTGTATCGGAAAAATAAGATATTGAGCAATATCACAGCACAACGGCTTCTCCTGGATCTGATTGCATGACTGAAACTCCTAATAAAGAGGAAATAGGGAATAATAAACTTGGAAAATCGTGCAGTAACTTAATATACTATAATAAGTCCTGTTAAGTGTCATGCCAAAGGCTTTGTCATCAAGATGAAATTTGTTGACCATTATTATGTCTGTATGGAATGCTGGTGTGCCTCAAATATAACCAGTATCAAGTTTACGAATGATAATGTTGCAGAGATCAATATTGATCAGATAAATACATTTGAATAGAGTTTGCTACCTAAGTTTACAGATCCAATTATAATTTACGAAAATATTGAGCATGAAAAAATTGGTTCAATCTATGTAGCAAATTAAATCTACAAAAAGTGGAAACCTAAAAAAAAAATGCATTAAATAATGAATGTTTGATTAGTAATTTTCTAGATTAGAGGTCCCACTACCTACTGAAAGACATGGACAAGATTGAGTCGGTCCCGAGAAAATTCACGAAAAGCTTCCAGGCATGCGGAACTTTCCTTACAACTTCAGGTTTTCTCGAACAGGGCTTGAATATCTTTAGTTGCACAGGCTTCGGGCCGCCCTTCTGTTAACCTACAAAATTGTTAACGGCCTTTTACCAATTGATTTACCATTTTTCGACCCGTGCTCTTGTGACGGTTACTAGGGTCCACTCTTAAAAAGTGGCTGTGGCTTCTGGGAAGTTGGACTGCAGAATGAACTTCTACTCGGTCAGAGTGGTCCATCAATGGAACTCTCTGCCAAGGGAGGTGACACAGGCATCTTCAGCCAACCGTTTTAAGTTTCATTGAATTTGTATGTAAATCTTGTTCATCCATCTTTTTTGTATTATTTATTATATGACAAGGACTAGTGTAGGCGGTTTCACCCTTCTAGTACCCAACCACCTTTGTGTGGTTAAAC
>JAHWFP010092404.1:55358-70146 GCA_023313725.1 Lithobius niger | reverse complement strand
GGGAAACAGATAAAGTTCGTGGCTATTAAGAGCTGTTTAGATGAGACGGATTGGTCCATTTTCTTGGGAGATACAGGCGTTTGAAATTTCGGGTTTTTCCCCGGCCGAGGCATTTGGGCGCTCAAAGAAAAAAAAAATTTCTTCGTTTAGCAAAACGAAGGTTTTTCGGCGGTCCACGTTTACAAGACAAAACACAACCCATACCTCTCTCAGAGCAATCGCATTACAAAATAAAGGTTTGGTTGAAGTCGGGAGCTCTTAAGACAGGAAACGTCACTAGAGCGTTTTTCAAAGTATCAAAAGCCTGCTGCTTTGATTCATCCCAGGTTACTGGGTCAGGTGCATCCTTCTTTAAGGAGTCTGTTAGACAAGCACAAATTTCTGAATACTGAGGGATGTAGCGCTGGTAATAGCCTTCAAGGCCTAGAAAGGAACGGACATCTTTCTTGGTCTGTGGTCGTGCAAATTTCTGCACGGCAAGGACTTTCACCTCAGAGGGGGAACGGGATCCATTTCTGACCTCATCACCTAAGAAGGTAGCCTTGTGACAAAGCGACCTGCGACTTTTTTGCATTTACAGTAAGCCCGGCCTTCTTGTCAGCAAGGAGAAACTGGAGTACATTATGGAGATGCTGTGGCCACGTTTCGGCCCCCACAGCAGTGTCGTCTTGGAAGGGTGTGATAAATTCTTCCATGCCACGAGTGACATTGTCCAACAGCTTTTGGAAGCAAAATGGGGCATTTTTCATCCCCATATTCATCATGAGGGGAGCAAACTTCCCAATGGGAGTTGTGATGGTGGCAGCTAAAAAAGCTTGTGGCGTCAAGCGCACTTGCCAAAATCCACGATTTAAATCAAAAATGGATATAAATTTCCACTTTGCTGCTCTTTCAATGCACTCTTCGATATTTGGAATAGGGTAATCTTTGGTTACCGTGTTATTGTTTAATTCTCTGTAGTCAGCTACAGGACGTGGGCTGGCGTCCTCTTTTTGAACAATGATCATTGGTGATCCGTGAGGAGAATCCGTCTCAAGCCCAAATCAAGCATACGCCTGATTTCTGTTAAATCAAATCCCTTTCAAATTTCGCATGGCGATAATATTTTCAGGGATAACTTGGGTATCTACAAGTTCGACATCATGAGTGATAAGGTCGGTACGACCCGGCAGAGTGGAGAAAACACCGTCCACTTTTTCAAAGATTTGTAACAAATCGTTTTTCTGTGATTCTGACAAATCACCAGTCTTTTTGAAAAGACCCATGGCCTCCTTGGCTGTAAGGTGGCCATCACCTGACTGACCGGTCCACACATGGTCAGAGGGATTGTATTCCCTTTCGTCACTGTAGGAATGGTTACATGCCCCTTTCCTAGGCAGATAGGGTTTTAGAATATTTATATGATACACTGTTTCTTTCTTCAAACCAAAAGACTTCTTGATTGGATAGTTTGTGTCAGAAAGGCGTTTCAACACTTCACATGGGCCATCCCAATAAATTTCTAATTTATTGGCACGAGCAGGTTTTAGGACTAAGACCTTATCCCCTTCCTTGAACTTTCGTTCAACTGCCTTGGTGTCATAATATTGTTTGTTTTTGAGTTGACTCTTCACAATTTGTTCTTGTGCGAGTTCCCGTGAGTACTTGAAGTGCTGGAGTAAATCCAGGATATACTCCAAGACGGATGGGTGAACGTAGGGTTCAACCCATTGGCTTTTTACAAGTTCAAGTGGGCCCTTTAAATTTCGGCCATACACCATTTCGGCTGGCGTGAAGCCGGTGCTCTCGTGTGGAGCAGTACGCAGGGCAAACATGGCCCCAGGGAGGCATCTTTCCCAATCGTGGGGATGCTCGTGAGTGACAGCTCTTAGCACTGCTTTGAGCGTCCGATGGAATCGTTCCACGCTGTTTGATTGGGGGTGACAAACACTGGAATTAACACACCTGATTCCACATTTTTCCAAAAATAAAGTTGTGAGTTCAGATATAAAAACTGAGCCCAGGTCAGATTGCAATTCGCTGGGGTAGCCTAATCTTGAAAATACAAGGAGTAAGGGCACGTTTACGCAACGACTCGCTTTTGCATTCTCGCAGCTAGAAGCTAGAAATCACCTCAAATTCCAACATGGCGGTGGGTTTATGTCTGCCGCCTCTCAACGAAAACAGCAAATAACGTGAGTTCAGAAGCGTTTGGGAAAATTGTTTCGTCAAGAGGAATTCTTTATATTATTGGCACGGATTATAAGACTGCAAGTATTTACTCAAACGATGATGGATTTAGCTAATCCATTTAGCGTTGTTACCATGGCAATGTCACTTTTGCCATCGCAATTGAGTTCTAGCTGCGAGAATGCAAAGGCGAGTCGCTGCGTAAACGCGCCCTAAGGCATCAACAACATTTTGGCTGTTTGCCTCTTTAAGGGGCACAGCCTCTGGGAATTTTGTTGCTGGGTCCAATAGGGATAAAATATATTTAAATCCGGCCTTGCTTGTAGGCCTGATGGGTCCCACGATATCAATAATCAATCGGTTGAAGGGCTCACCATCCATGGGCACGAGCACCATGGGAGCAACAAATTTTTGCCCAGTTTTGCCATTTTTTTGGCAAGTCAAACAAGTGGCTACGTAAGTCTCAATATCGGTAAAGCACTTAGGCCAGTAGAAATTAGTCAGCACTCTTTCCTTAGTTTTTGTATGCCCTAAGTGGCCAGCCCATGCATTAGCATGTGCAGTGCTTAATGCTAAATTCCTTCACTTCTGGGGAAGAACCAACTGTCTCTTAATTAACGGTCTTCCGTCAGGGCGAAAAGGTTTGCGAAATAACAAACCGTTGTCTACGAAAAACAATTTATTTTCGTCTTGTTGGCTTTCAGGCAGCTCCGCATACTTCCAACACAACTGTAAAGAGGGACGATTTCGTTGTAACTCGCCAAATTTATTCTTGTCAATGTCTAACAACTTTGAAAATTGCTCCGACTGTGGGCCAAGAATAGCAGCGTCTAAAACGTCTGGTTTTGCGCTCGTGAAACCGCTTGGGGCTTCGAGGGGGGTTGCCACGCTTGAGTCGTCATCACTGCCTGACTCCTCCTCGCTGTCACTTGACACCTCACGGTAATCAAGTTTAACGATTGGCAACTGGCTAGCGGCACGCGTCTGAGCGCGCGTGGTAGCGTTTACGTAAGACGGGAGGGCCTGAAAACCCTTTTCTTCTAGAATGGTTTGGGATGGCACGCCTAATAACATACTGAAACTCGGACCCATGTGGTCGGACACGAGGGCTTCCGTACAGATAGGGCCATACGGGGTTTGCACATCTATTAAAGCAATAGCATGGGCAGTTGTTTGATCGGGTTTGACTAAGTCTCGAGCAATTACGTCGTGTGATGAACCTGTATCTCTTAACACTAGGCATTTCGCACCGTTCACCACGGTCCACTCGTGAATGTGTTTTGCCAACACGACTTCAGGGGGGGTGTGGGAAACAAAATTACACTCGGCACTAGAAGCAGAGGCTTCTTGGGCCTGTCTTAAACGACAATCGGACCGTCTGTGTCCGATTGTTTTAAAAAAAAAACAAGTACCCGTAAAAGGTTTACGTTGCTTGTCAAACTCTTTAATTGAGTTGTTGCTGCTGGCAGAATCCCCACCAGTGGAATCACCGTTGCTCTCTGCAGTACCGGCCGGTTTAGCTGCAATATTGTGGGTTCTGTTGCCCCCACGATGGTTAGAGGTTGCTTTAGAAGCATTACCAGATGTGCCAGCGACAGGCTGGGCTTTTGATACACGGGAAGCAGTGTCAACAGCAATTTGCTTGTTGCGGGTTGTGTATTCGTCACACAATTTTGCCGCTTCGGCCAAGGTGCCAGTCCGGACCTGCTCGGGCAACCACTTGCGTAAAGGGACAGGGCAAGACTTCATGAATTGCTCTAAAAGCATCAAGTTAACTAGGTTGTTAAACTCCGCATTAACTTTGGCCAAAGAAAGCCATCGTAAAAACAAAGTTTCTAGGTCAAAACTAAAATCCTGGTACAACTGTTCACTTTCTTTTTCAAGGGAACGAAACGCAGTTTGAACCGACTCCTTAGTTTGAACAAACCTGTCGAGTAATTTAAGTTTGACAACATCATAATCTTGCATTTCTGCATCTGATAACTGGTCACATACCTTAATTAAAACTTCTCCCATTACGGGTATTAAATCTGTACTCCATTGATTTCTAGGTATGTTTTGGGTTGTCATAGTTCTTTCAAAGATTTTAAAAAAACTATTTATTCTCCGTTTTAGGAGTCCAAGGGGTCACCAACCTTACAACATCAGAAATTTTCCCGTGTCTAGGGACGGGAGCTACTGGACTTGGGGGAGCGTTGTGAGCTCCTGCTGGAACGTTAACGTTAATACTAACAGCATTTAGTCTAGCTAATTCGAGCTGTAGTTTAAGTTTCTCTAATTCCTGAGCATTATTTTTCTCAGTAAGAGCAGCTTCTTGAGCTTTAAGAACGGCTTCGCGATCCTTAATCAAGGCTGCTTGGTCTTGTATAGCTAATTCGTGAGTACGACGTCGGTCGGCCTCAGTTAACTCAACATCACGCCTTTTTTCGCTATCAGCTAGTTCCAAGGCTTTTAGTCTTAATTCTTCTGATTTTAAGGCTACTTCTTTTTCTCTACTTGCCAGTTCCTGCTTTTGCAGTATAAAGGCTTCACGCAAGGGCGGATCCAGAACGAAGTCTAGGAGGGGGCCGCAGGATGAAGTTTTTACGTTTTCGTGCAATTCTTTTGTAATTTAACTGTGTTTTTTCAAAAATTTCGGCAATTTTTCCGTGTTTACTTGTCTTGGAGGGGGCTGCAGCCCCCTCGGCCCCTCCCTAGGATCCGCCCTTGGCTTCACGTTTTTCGATAGCCGGAGCTAATTCATCGTATAGATCTTGTAATTCATAACGATGTTCGTCTAACGCATTTTGTAATACGATCACAGTTTCTTGTCGAGTTTCTGTGACAGTTAAGCCTAATTTAGTACAGGCTTTCTTTAAATCCTTATATTGGATATCTTTGATAATGTCGTCTAAGTTTAGGTCCGACATTTTGAGGTTTAACGTTTACGATTTCAAAATACAGCTTGTATAAGTGAAATTTACAAATTAAAAGCAGCCGCGATTAATTTACGTTAAAAAGGGCAAAGTGAGTTTAAAACTAAAATGACTTTCCCAAATCCGGTAAGAAATACATAAAATATACCTTTAAGACCTTCCTAGCTTTGGTATATGAACAACTAAACCATTAAAAAAAATGCATCTAATTATAACACTAGGCTTGGCGGCCTACAGCATATCTCGTGTACACTCATCCAAATACTCAATCGCTGAGCGGTCAGTCTAGTCCTGGTCGAATCCTCCACCACTGATTGAAGAAGGCTTGTACAAAATAATCCAAGTAGATCGTCTACTTCACAGGTTGCGGCAACGGAGCTCCTGGGCCCGTCACGGCACGGGCGGATCCTCCTCACCGGCGGCGGTAAGATGCTTGCATCTAAACAGCAGGGGGCAGATTTCCTCTGTCGGTAAAGCTGCGGCTTTCACTTCTCGGCTCCCGGGTCGGTTGCGGACGCTGGGGCGGGGAAGAGTACTGTTTTTGACTTCAGTACGGACGTCGGATGGTGTGACTATTTTGACTGAGTCATGGGCATCTTTTTCGGGCAACTATTTGGGCTGAGTTGCGGACATCGGGTTGAAGGGTTCTTCAACGGCAATGACGGTACGGTAGCATGGCATGGGGGAAACGCTTGTTGAGAACAGCACCTGTTGATCCCACCGCTGCCACCAAATTGTAACGGCGGATGCTACGACGGCTGAGGTGCTTGTAACATCCCCGACATCAGGTAGACTTCGGTCTTGATTAAAATAATACTTTCGGTGATTTGTTGGTTTATCAAAGCACAGTCGTGGCTACGGCCCGATGTAGGGAACGGAGCGAAAATATCCTATCAAATTAAATAGGCTAACAAGTACTGTTTTACACGGTACGTGCTGCCACCATGGTGGAGTGACATTAATTGCAGAAAATCCTGAGTTAAGAATAAAAGGGGATTTACGTAATATTTTAACTCTACAATTAATAACTGGGTAAAAACAACTGACGTTTAAAACGCTTGGTTTTATTTATGCAGGTAGACAAAATATAAAAAAAAAACACTTTATATTTTCACACGAGTTTTTACAACTGAAAGCTTTGGAAATTAAAGCACAACGAATTTACATTTATAAATTCAACAAACGAACTTTGGCGTTTAAGAAAACAGTTACCTTTCACATCAAGAAAGTTCACTCAGGTATTTTTCAACCTCCTAAAGTAAAAGCAGCCGCAAGTTACAATAGGCCTACAGTATGTTGTTTGCGCACAAACTCAACTAAAACTTCCAGTTAAATCTGAACTAGATCGGCTCAACGGGAGCACTAGCAATTTAAGCAGGACTTTCACTTAACTTAAATTATTTAAAATAAGTAAGATAAACTTGGTTTTTAGGAAGGGAACCACCCTGACGTTTATGATTAACTAAGTTCAGAAACTGCCGATGTACAAAGTTAAAACATAAATTTTCAAACTAGGAGTTAAGTTAAATTGAACTATGAATTTAGATTTGGGGGTCCTAAATAAAAACTTTCAATTTAAACTACGTGATACGAACCACAACCATCGTGCCCGGCATGGCAACTATCGGACGGCATAGATCCGGTCCCGATCGGCGTGACCACCTCCTAGTCTGAGATCTGTGAGCTGTGCTCACCCGAGCAGCGCTCGGGAGTGTGCTAACTTTGGGTTTGCAGGGCTGGTGGTATATATGAGTGAGGGAGGGGGCGGACGACTGCACGGTTTGGCGGCAATCGAGGCAGGCAGCTTGGGAGAGGGAAATTTGTTCGAGTCTCAAAACGAGCTGTACTACGTGAGGGCTTTAGAGGGAGGTGTAACGATCTGGATGGGCCTTTAAAAGGTAGAGACAGGTAGGTTGGCGCTGATTGGCCGGAGCTTAGGAGCTCTGAGTGGCTGGATTTCGGACCGTTGGAGCCGTTGAGGGTTTAGAGTTCTGGAAGGGATTGGTGAGTTGATGGAAACGCAACAGCCCGAACTATGATATTACGTATCGCAACTATTGAAGTGTTTGCACAGAATATCAATTTATTGGCTGTGGAAAACAGATCTTATTACTGGATGGTTTTAATAGAAAGAATATTCTTTTATAAATGCATTGGGAACTGTGAGTGGTCAGCCTCGGCGATTTTCGTATCCATATTTACAAACAAAAACAAAAGATGGCGTCCGGTAAAATTGCCGTAAAAATCTTTTTAAGTTGAGCACCATGGTTGTGTTCGAGGGGCAATTAAAAATAGTAAAAGAGTATATAAATAACGTAGTGGAAAAAATGCTAAAACGCATTTAAGGTGGGGCTTTTATCTTTGCAGTGGCAGAACTTAGTTATCATGGAAATTTTTCATAAAAATTGTGAGCGCTACAAATCAAAATAAAAAATATCACATTTGACAAGTTCACATCCTATTTAGGAGGTTAAGTACCTTTGCAAAGGAAGCTCCTCCTATTCTATAACTAATCTAAAATAGGTTGGCTTTATGCCTATAAAAATCGAAAAGAAATCATTACAAATGTACAAACTGGTTGGAGTTACGATGACCGGATGTGTGTGCGTCGCGGCACAGTTTGGTGACTTTTTCGTAAGCGTGTAGCTGGAGAACCAGAAGGAAATTTTGAGTTCTGTTTTTGCAGAATGGTAGAATGAGGTGGTGTCTATTAAGAAAGTCTATGATGGGTCAATTCGGATGGTAACTCCTGTAGATACAGTGGTCTGAAGTTGGAGGTCGGACAAGTCAAGGGCGGGGGGCGCCAAAACTTGAAAAAAAAACAGAGTTCGTTGAAACGAGGTTTCCCGGAGGTTTTTTTGACAGCTGGAGTCCCGGTATCCTCTCCAAAAGGGTTTTGGCCAAAAAGCCCTTATAAGTACTGTCTTCACAAGCTACTACTGTTGTTGCTTCCGCTGATGATGCTTCACCATTGTCCATGGCTGCAGCTTTTTCTCAGGCATTGAGTACGATTCACGTACTTCCACCGCAGTTAAACCCCCAGAAACGAGGCTTGAGGAATGGATCGACCGCATGGATGTTTATGTATGTAAAATGCAGCTGGAAGGTGTACCGCTACATACCTTTCTTCGCTCAGTGCTCCTAGGGAAGTACAAGGAGTGGTGGGACGCTTATGCAACCCCGACTTTGTCTTGGGCTGACGTTAAAGCAGTTTTTCGTGAAGATTTTATGCAGTATAAATCTGATGGCATTCTTTTAGCTGAAATTGTGACTTTGCAACAACGTGCCAATCAGACACCTCTTGAATTTTTGGCTGCGATTCTGAGCAAGTGTAGTAAACTAACTCGTCCTCTTGATGACGCGAGTGTTATACAAAGGTTTCTCGAAGGCCTATCTCAGGACGTTCGTGATTTTGTTGCTGGTAAAGACCAAAAAACACGAAGGACACGATTCGCAACCTACCTTCATGGCATAAATTTCCTTCGCGTGAGAAGACAATTTCTCGCAATTTTAAACAAACTCACAGTAAGAGTGTGGACTCTGCAATGAACTCTGTATTGAATTTGCCTGTGTCTAATTCTGTTTTGCATGTTTCTTTAAGGAATGCACCTTCTTCAAATGAAACTTCTGCTACCTTTAGTGATAGGGGTGTCCCTGCACAGCCGATTAGCGGACGACAAAGTGCACGATTGACTGTGTCCTATCCTAGTTTAAACTCGGGGGTAAAACCTGGTGCCAACGATACTGCTCCAGTTGGACTGTCCCAAACTGCTGCAGGTAAGGTTCAGACTCAGGAAAGAATTCAGGTTATTTCTGGTGAGAGTGCTAAACTGAACACATGTATTTAGGATAAGTCGCATTCTGAGGGCATTTCGGATAGTCAGAATGCTGGGCTTTTCTCTTTTTTGTCTGGGGACGTTAAACCTAAATCAAAGAGGAAGGGTTGGTTACCACATGAAGTGTGGGTAAGGGATAAGATTTGTAGAAAATGTAATTTAGTGGGTCACATTCAGCATGATTGCCCCTCGAAAAATGATGAGCTTTCAGCTCGTAGGGTGCCAATTGATGAAGATTTGTCTTACATTGATGCTATGATTAAAGGCTCGACTTTCGCCTGCTGTCTAGATTCAAGTGCTAAATGCAGTGGTTTGTTAGAATCTTGGTTCAAGGTCATCGCACCGAATGAAGTCATGCGACTGTACGAGGGCACACCTTTTCAACTTGCAAGTGGAGAGACTGACTTGAAACCATTAGGAGAAGTCACCCTCACAATGATGATCAACGGACGTCACACGACAGTCGACTTCGTGATCTTCAAAGACCTTGGCGATAATTGTTTCTTGGGAACAGATTACATGATGTAGGCAGGCCTTGTTCTCGACGTTGCTAACAGAAGAGCCTACTTCAATGCGAACTTCAACGCACCTTTCTCGCTCAGAGAATGGTACAAGGGCAAAGACGCGTCCTGTAACAGTACCCCGATGTGGAAGATTGCTACATCGTCCAGCGATGAAGGAGGATATTTTAACGTGATGACACCTCAACAGTTCTTGCAACTCGACGAGATGTTGGACAAGAATGCAGATATTTTCCCTGGAAGATCGGGTTTGACCAACTTAACCGAGCGCCGTATCAAGTTCAAGTCAGAACCTCGACCTTTTGCAGCCAAGTACCATCGTCAATCGCCGCAGATGAGGCGCGAGATGCAGAAGATGATACAAGAACTGGAAAGGGAGGATAAGATTGAACCTTCAGAGAGTCAATGGGGAAGTTTGTTCTTCATGAAAAGGAAGCCTGACTGATCCTTCCGCCCATTTTTGGAGTATCGCATGTTGAATGATCAGTTGGAGAACGATAGGTACCCTATGCCTCGCATAGAGGAGATGCTCGAATTCCTAGCAGGCAAAACGTATGTGTCAGTGCTAGACGAACATTCTGGCTTTCACCAGATACCCATTGCGAAGGAATCAAGGGATTGTACGACTTTCATTTGTAGTGAAGGCGCTTGGAGATGGAAATGTTTGCCTTTTGGTTTGAAAAACTCCGCGGCAGTGTTTCAGAGGACCCTAACCAAGGCACTCGGAGACTTAATAGGGACAGTGTGTGTACTTTATGTTGATGACATAATTGTAGCCACCGCTTCCTGGGAAGAACATCTTGCTGCCATCGAGAAGATCTTCAGCAGACTTAGGCAACACGGTTTCACGTTGAAACGGTCAAAATGTAACTTTTGCTACCAATAATGACAGTCTTGGGAGTCACGGTTGGAGCAAGAGGAATCCATCTAAAAGGAGAACATATTGCAGCTGTCACGAACTACCGTCGATCAAAAGACGTGAAAGGTTTACAACGTTTTATGGGTTTGGCAAATTATTTTCGAAAATTTTTCAGGAATTTCTCAACCATAGTCAGACCGATGACAAGCCTGATAAGAAAGACTGAGAAGCTACTGTGGTCACCAGAAGCGGAAGAGGCCTTCCAGACTATTAAGACGAGAATTGTCAACTCGGATGCATTGCAATTACCGGACTACTCGCAACCTTTTCAAGTCGAGAGCAGAAGCTGAAACACCACATTTCAATGTAAGCGTAGACTAGATCTGTTTTTGGATGTTTCTTGTTCATTTTTTTTCGATTTACTGATGTAAGTCTTTCCCTGTATACTTGCTTTTGCATCGCCCGGAGGTCGATTTCGGGGAGGGGGTGCTGGTGGCGAGTTCTCAGTGGGCATTGAATGCCACTCGCTACGTGCAAGAGTTCGCCACCAGGCGTGACGTGCTTCGCGAGATAAGTTGAGTAAGGGTTGGAGAGAGCAGACTATTGATGAGGACGTAAAGAGCCGCAATCTCACAATCTGAAATCGACGCTCAGTTGAGCAGGGGATTTATTCTCGTCAATAAATGCAATTTGGACTTAAGCCGACTGAGTTTAATCCGAGGCAACAACCCGCGGTAGCACCGAGGACGAAAGCTTGCCACTATGCCTTCAATATAAAGTCAATATGTTAACCCTACCTAGTTCACCCTAATTCCCTAATAGGCTAGTCCCATTCAATTGTAAACTGTATTGTAAATCACATGACTTCCTGTTGTACACTATATATATACTGATCCCTACAGGAAGTAAACTGTCTTTTCAGCTGTAGCCTACACACTTGTTAGTCCGTGTCTTTCCTTTACCATTGGTGCCCACGCTGGGCTCAGGTGTGTCCCTGCCAAGGACATCATAGTTGGCAACGAGGCCGGTACCTTTGGTAAACTTTAAAACTTAAGCTTAAACTGATAGGTCTTCAACCACATCTTTGCTCCATATTTGTGGTAAGTTGCAAATTTTTTTCATTTGGCAATGAAAATTAGTGCTCTGAATTCCTATCAGAGTTTAAACAGTGTTTTTTTTTTCGTTGTAGAGCTGTGTGGTACGAAATGATAATAGTTAAATTTAGTACCCTAACAACTAGAACCGAAGTGGGCAATTGGATTTATTATGGTTAATTTTACCTTGGCAGTGTTCTAGAGCGACGCACTGGCGTGTCTGCACAGGTAGTATTATAAACCTGAAGGCCTGAAAAATGCGCTGGTAAATTAACCCTATTAAATTCGATTGTGCCATTGCCCATATTCGGGATGGTTAGTGCCGGTGTAAAATTTAACACCGTAGGTTTATGCTTAAATTTAGTGTAATCTGGTCTGTGTTGAGGCTTAGGCCAGAATTGTTGTTTTATAAAACGTTGCAATAATGGTAAACGTAAAACATTTTTTTCAAAGCCTAGTCCCTTTAAATTTAACTTGTAGGCAGTTAATTTATAAAACTAGGTAGGCTACAGTTAAGCTTGATTTATTTCTGTGTTAAATAGTTGACCGGTAGTCTTGAGTGCTCCAGTTTAATTTTTGCAGGTTAAACAGGATTGTAATTAAATTTAATCAAATTTAATTTGTAAGGCTTATGCCAAAGACAGGTGTCGGTAGCAAAACACCTGAAGCTGCTATAAGTAGTAGCGAGAGTGAAACTGAAAATAATTCAGTAGTGAAAGCTAACGTTAGTGAAGCTTATTCAAATTTAATTTAAATTTTGAATCTAGTAGTAGTGAAGACGACGTCAACATGGGCTCGTCTAAAACCGCTGGTTTATTCTCAGAATTCGATTGCGAATCCGATACATGGGAGAAATACTCCAATCGAATCAGCTATTATTTTAAAGCTAAAGAAATACCAGCAGCCAAACAAGTGAATTTTCTAATGGCATCTGTAGGCCAGAAAATGTTTGACAAGATTCCTAATATAATTTCACCTGATTTGCCAGAATCATTAACTTTTGACGAACTAGTTAAAAAAGTCTTAGAAGACATCGAGCCAGTGCCCTCAGTGGTAACTGAGCGTGTAAAGTTTTTCAGGAGGTCGCAAAAATCAGATGAAAGTATTGGGGAATATTGTGCTGCACTTAAGCTTATGACTAAATATTGTGACTTCGCTAAAATTAAAGACATTAATAGCGAAATGATTAGGGATCGCCTAATTGGGGGGATCCAATCTGAAGTCATCCGACGCGAGTTGTTGAAGCAGACTCTGGATTTAAAGGCTTCAACATCCTTAGCTTTATCCTTGGAATCTGCTTAAACCGACCAAAGCGTTTTGAGAAGCCATTCAAAGGCTGTTAATTATGTAGCTAAAAAATCTAGCAAACCGCCTAGTAGGCCTAAATCCACTAAGGATTTTATTTGCTATTGCTGCGGCAAGTCCGGCCACGTGAAAACACTGTAACGGCGGACGCTACGACGGCTTAGGTGCTTGTAACGCCCCCGGTTTCCCTGGTGTACGTGGAGTTTCAGATTTAGGTTTCAACGGTGTTTACGACAACTTTTTATGTTCATTAACACAGCATGGGCAACTGTCCCAGCATGGGGGATAGAGCGCCGGTCCTAATTAAAGGGTCCTAACCTTAAACTGTCGGTATCGCTGCCACCAACGGTGGATTTAACTGTTTAACTAGCTAAAATTAAAGATGGGCTACATATTTATATTTTACACTAAAAGACAATTAATCAATCTAGCAAACGACTGAAGCTTAAAACTCCTGGTGCTCTTTTAACAACAGAGAATGAAAACAGAGAATGAAAACAACTTTACATTATAGTTTGCTTCTGTGAAGCTTTTGAATTAAATCAATTAAAAGCAGCAAGTTTGAATATACCTTAGTACATCGCAAATTCAGACAAACAACGCTTGTGTTTGAATAAAAGTTTTAAATTTTCACAATAGAAAAAGAAATATTAAGTGCTCCCGGAGACACCCACAAGACTTAACAGCCGCAACTGATAAAAGTCAAAATGACAGTATGTTTCTACATGATCAACCGTCCACAGTTATGTTTCTAAGTTTTCCAAGTACAAAAAGATCAACCTCCCTTAGTTCCCTCAGAAACTGTTCTAAGAAGTAAAAAGCCCGGCAATTTTACACTTGGCATCAGTGTGTTTCAATTTGACTTCCACAAAGATCAAACCGTCAAGTAGTTTAAATTAAAAATCCATTTAAAGTAAACTGGAAAAGTTGGTTTTTAGTAAGAGCACCACTCTGACGTTATGGGGAGAGAGAACCTAAGATGCTGCTACAGGCGTCTCCACCATAAATTCTACAAGCTAGAGAGTTAAAGTTTACATTTAAACTAAAATTTAGAATATGGGGGTCCTAAACTGAACTTTCAAAAGCTAAACTATAACATACGAACCACTACCATTGTGCCCGGCATGGCATTCTCCGGACATGGCGTCTCCACTCCCGACAGGCGTGACCCTTCTCTAGCTTGAGATCTGTGAGCTGTGCTAACGAGGGATTCTGGGGCTGGGGTTTTCTACACATAACCGGAAGTTCGCGAGGACGGGCAGGAGAGCTCCGTGGTCTGGTTGGCCGAGGGCCTTGAGAACAATAGAAAGTGGGAGGAGAAGTCGGATGAACAAAGGAACTGGGTGCAGAGCCGTTTGAAGGAGTAGGGATGGAAAAGACAGGCCTGTTTGAGTTTTACTCAATTGAACTTTGGAAAATAGGCCTTTATTTTGAATTATTGGCTAGGGAATTCATATTTACATGATTGCAACGTGAATTGGCTCTGGTTAAAGCTTAGTACTTGGCTTTGGGTAATGCAGAAAGCATTACTATTATATTAAACAAGCTTTAACTGTAAACTGCAGTGTTATACACCACAACTAGATTTGGCTGGGGAGGAGGGCAAAATTGAGGATTCGAAGTTTTTGCACAGTTTGACTTTCGGATTTGTTTGGAACAGATCTTTCTAGGAATTCTTTTAGTGTTTAATAGTAGATCAAGCTATCTGTGGCATTCCGTAGGTCTCAGTCAGGTCAGAGGAGAACTAAAATAAACATATATACACTGAAAATTTGTGTCCGGTAGAATGCCAGGTCATAGTACAGTTTGGACACATGGTAGCGTTTCTGGGGGTAAAAGAATATAATAAAAGTATAAATGTGGTTAAGTAAACTAGCTTAGTTGGATGCTATAACGCATTAAGTAACTGGGAACGTTTAACGTTTAAAATTTTGAAGTTGAAATTGATCGTTGTGGAAATTTTTCATATGGATTGCGGCCGACAAACACAATAAAAAATATCACACTTCAAATTGTTGTCTGTAAAAATCATCGAGGTTCAGTACCTTCGCAGAGGAAGCTCCTCCTAAAATGCACTAAGCTAGTGTGT
>JAHWFP010092404.1:27523-45113 GCA_023313725.1 Lithobius niger | reverse complement strand
TTGGTACGTTGCACGAAGCAGCCAAACTCTGTGATGAGTTCACCACCAGAAACAAACAGATTTCTGCGGACATGGCCCCTAAACCAGGGAAGGCACAACCTAGTGCATCGTCATCTGGACAAGCTTCTAAAGCTTCCTCCAATTTTCGAAGTGGCCACCGAGCCTCTTTCACTGCAGCTAAACCGGCCAGTACTGCAGCCTCTTCTGCCGATCCGAGTAAAGGAGACTCGGCCCGCAGCAACTACTCCAACCGTGAGTTTGACAGGCCTAGAAAGCCTAGGTTTGAAGGTACCTGTTTTTTTTGTAACAAACCCGGACACAGAAAAATAGAGTGTCGTGATCGTATTGCTCAAGAGGGAAACCCAGCCTCTAACGCAGAGTGTAACTTTGTTAGCAATAATCCTCCCGAATTGGTTCTTTCCAAACACATTCACGAATGGACAGTGAATGGTGCGAAATGTCTGGTCTTAAGAGACACAGGCTCGACACACGATGTCATTTCAAGGGATTTTGTAAAGCCCGAGCAGTTTACGGGTGAATATACCCACTGCCACAACGCTCTTTCAGAGCAGACGACCGCTCACGCAATTGCCGTGATTGATGTTGAAACGCCCTACGGTAAAATTCGATCCGAGGCCCTCGTTTCAGATCACGTTAGTCCTCATTTCCAAATGCTTTTGGGAGTGCCCTCGCAAACTGTATTAGAGGAAAAAGGTTTAAAGGCCCTGCCCCCTTACTCTAATGCCATCACTCGTTCCCAAACTCGTATGGAACAGCAGCTCCCGATATCTAAACCCAAATATCGTGAGATCGAATCTGAGAGTGAAGACGACTCAGATAGTGATTCTATTTCTAGTGTAGTTTCCCCTTCTCCGGAAGGTTTCGTTTCTCCTAAGGTTGATAGCTTAGATTCAGCTATTTTAGGTCCCCAGTCAGATCAGTTAAATAAATTACTGAGTGTTGATAAACCCGAATTTGCCAAATTGCAGTTAGACTGCCCAACTTTAAAATCATGCTGGCAAACTGCTGAGCTCCCGCTGGACCAGCAGGATGAAAACAAGCAGTTTTTCATCGAGAAAGGATTACTTTTCCGTAAGCCCTTTCGGCCTTCTGGAAGACCGTTAATCAAGAAACAACTAGTACTTCCGAAGGATTGTAGAAATTTAGTCTTGAACACCGCACATGCAAATGCATGGGCTGGGCATCTAGGCCGATCCAAAACGAAGGATAGAGTGTTGACAAATTTTTACTGGCCACATTGTTTTACTGACATTGACAATTTTGTATCCACATGTTTAACCTGCCAGAAAAATGGAAAATCTGGTCAGAAGTTTGTTGCCCCTATGGTGCTAGTGCCCATGGATGACGAGCCGTTCAACCGATACGTAATCGATATCGTAGGCCCCATCAAGCCTGCTAGTAAGGCTGGTTACTAGTATATCTTGTCTTTACTCGATCCGGCAACAAAGTTTCCCGAGGCCGTGCCCCTCAAAGAGGCCAACAGCCAGAGCGTTGTAGATGCGCTCCTCCTTGTGTTTTCTAGGTTAGGCTTTCCAGCCGAGCTTCAGAGCGACCTAGGCTCTTGTTTCATATCGGAACTTACAACTCTTTTCTTAGAAAAGTGCGGTATAAAGTGCGTTAATTCCAGTGTAAACCACCCGCAATCCAACAGCGTGGAACGTTTCCACAGGACGCTCAAGGCGGTGCTGAGAGCTGTCTGTTATGAGCATCCCCACGATTGGGAGAGGTGCCTGCCAGGAGCAATGTTTGCTCTGAGAACTGCTCCCCATGAGAGCACTGGCTTCACTCCAGCTGAGTTAGTCTACGGACGCAACCTCAAAGGCCCACTGGAGTTGGTGAAAAGCCATTGGATTGAACCCGACGTTCACCCCTCAGTTTTAGAATACATCTTGGACTTGCTCCAGAGATTTCAGTATTCTCGTGAGCTCTCTCAGGAGAACATCACTCGAAACCAAATGAAAAATAAATCATACTATGATGTCAAGGCAGTTGAACGCAAGTTCAAAATCGGTGACAAGGTTCTAGTCCTTAAACCCGCCCGCACCAATAAGTTAGATATTTATTGGGATGGACCCTGTGAAGTGTTGAAACGATTATCAGATACTAATTATCTTGTAAAAAAATCGTTTGGTTTACAAAAAGAAACCATATATCATGTAAACCTTCTCAAACCCTATCTGCCTAGGGAGGGGTCAAGTAATCATTCTTATAATGACGAACGTGAGCTTCCTCACACCGACCATGTTTGGACAGGTCAGCCTGGAGATGGCCACCTTACTGCTAAGGCCGCCATGCGTCTTTTCAAAAAGACAGGCAATTTAACAGAATTGCAGCAGAACGACCTCCTTGAGGTGTTCGAAAAAGTAGACGGTGTTTTCTCTACTTTACCAGGACGCACTGATCTTGTCACACACGACGTTGAATTAGTCGACTCCAAAGTCAAACCCTGTAAATATTATCGCCACGCGAAATTCGAAAGGGATTTGATCGTCACTGAAATCAAGCGGATGCTTGACTTGGGCTTAATCGTTGAAACCGATTCCCCACATGGTTCACCGATGATCATCGTACAAAAAGAAGACGCCAGCCCACGTCCTGTAGCTGACTACAGGGAGCTAAACAACAATACGGTAACCAAAGATTACCCAATTCCCAACATTGAGGAATGTATTGAGCGTGCAGCTAAGTGGAAGTTTATTTCTATTTTTGATCTCAACCGTGGTTTTTGGCAAGTGCGCTTGACGCCGCAGGCTTCAATGGCCGCCACCATCACAACTCCCATTGGGAAGTTTGCCCCCCTGATGATGAACATGGGGATGAAAAACGCTCCATTCTGCTTTCAAAAGCTCATGGACAATGTCACACGTGGCATGGAAGAATATGTCATTCCTTTTCAAGACGACACTGCTGTCGGGGCCGAAACGTGGCCACAGCATCTTGAAAACATTCACAATTTCCTCTCTGCTGTCAAGAAGGCCGGATTGACGGTGAACGCCAAGAAATCGCAGATCGCTTGCGGCAAAGCTACTTTCCTTGACCATGAAGTTGGCAGTGGATCTCGTACACCCTCCGAGGTGAAGGTCTTGGCCGTGCAGAAATTTGCACGACCACAAACTAAGAAAGATGTTCGTTCCTTTCTCGGTTTGGTTGGATATTATCAAAGATATATCCCTCATTATTCTGAAATTTGTGCCTGTCTCACAGACTCCTTGAAAAAGGATGCGCCCGATCCCGTCATTTGGGATGAGTCAAAGCAAGCTGCTTTTGACACGTTGAAAAGCTCGTTAGTGACGTTTCCGGTCCTGAGAGCGCCCGACTTCACGCAACAATTTATTTTGCAGTGTGATTGTTCAGATCGTGGCATGGGTTGCGTTTTGTCACAAGTGTTTGGAGAAGATGAACACCCCTGTCTTTACGTTTCACGTAAACTGACTGCACGTGAACAAAACTATGGTACGACAGAGAAAAAATGCGCGTGTTTGATCTGGTCCGTTGCCAAATTGCGTCCCTACATCTATGGAACAAAATTTGTCATAGAATCCGATCACAACCCGTTGCACTGGCTCAAGCAAATGTCTGGCAAAAATCCCAGATTGCTTAGGTGGAGCCTAACCCTACAAGATTACGACTATGAAGTTAGATACAAACCTGGAAAGTTACACGTAAACGCTGACACTCTCAGCAGGTATTTTGTTTGAACATTAACTTGTTAAAACACGTCATTTTCTGTACAAATTGACTGGAAATTTAATTTTTATCTTTAAATTTTGTTAAGTGGTATATTGAAAGTGAAACCACAACAAAAGGAACTTTCAGCTATTTCCCGTTTCGGAACTCTACACCAAAATTTTAAGTGCCTATGTTTTACTCTTTTTGTCACTATCAACGTCTCCCTATGTGGGAGAATAGTGTCAAAGACTGTAACGACACTAATTAAATATTCATTAGGAGTATTCTACGGGGGTTGCAACTTGTTCCCGGTTGGCCCTTCTTAAGGTTTTTACGAAACATTTTTCCTGCAAAAAAATTTGTCTGTTTACCCCTCTGCGAAAAAGGTCAGCACTGTCGTTAAAAGGTTGTTGTGTTATTATCCATAAAACCTCCCAGTGTTGTATAATATGTTTAAGTTATGGGTACCATCTCTAAACCCTTCAGGGTAAACCAATTTTATGTAAAACAAGTTGTTTGGTAACCTTAAAACCACTCCAGTGGTAGTCTGTTAACTTTAAATAGAGCTGATAGTTGCGCATGCGCTTATAGTACCCTCTATTCCGATCCTTATCGCAAGCTAGGTCCTGAGGAGTGCGCCCAGGGGTTTTTCTCGAGGTTTTTCCAGATAAAAAAAATAACTTTCTCTGCACGGCTGACTGGTTAGAGCATTCAATGTTGCGATTATCTCATTTGAATTAACAGCTACAAAAACCCTTAAACTGTGACCCTTTATGGTCAAAATTTGCATTTTATTTATATAAACTTTCGTTTGCTCCAATTTTCTTTGTGGCCTGTACGACTTTCCTGCAACAAGCAGCGCGGACAGCACTAAGTTAATTTTTGCAACTAGTGTCCCTTTAAACTTGTAATGTGTATTTACAAAAATTTCTTGAGCCACAAAAACGTCAGTCCCCCAAAAATATAAAATGGCAATTTTTATTTTTTGTAAACAGTGTATTTTATAACTTGTGGTGATGTATTTCACGGGAGGTGTATTCCTCAGAAGGTGTATTCCTTGGTGCATTAATTTATGCAATTTATTTACATGGCTTGGCATTCTTGTTCTTTGGCATGTCTTGTGTGCACTGACCTTTTCTGTTGTAGCACTTATTTGGCGTTCGACAGTAACCCCAAATAGAGTCCTCCGTGTGGGGGCGTGTAAACGCGGTCTCGTATCAGATGCTCGTGGTGAGGACACCTCAACACCATCGAAGAAAAAACCTGAGGGCAGCTTTCTTCCACACCAGAAGAAAAATCGTCTATATGGCGATTCCACTTTAAAACATGTAAATAATGTATATTTCTTTAGGCATAAAGCCGAAACAACTTTCAGCTTAGTTGTGTTTTAGATGTTGTCAACACACGATATTTTTTATTTCTAACAGGTGACGACTTTGTTTATTTATGAAAAATGTCCGATGTTCAAACCAGTTTAAAATCTAACCTAAACTGCACTTAGCCCTTTTTAAAACTAGCTGGAACATTTAATCTTTTGATTTGTGCACTTAATGCATTTTGGTAAACTTAACTTCTTGCCATGAACCCTACCGGAGCTCCCATGTTTATGTTTGTCTATTTTTATGGACCCAGTGTATGATTTTATGTTTATTTTTATAGCATCTCCATCCAAACTCCGACTGTAGTGAACCTCCAAAAAAACGTAAACAAACTAGCTTTCCTTCGTTGAAAACATGCCTTGTATATAGCAATCCGTTTCCCAAAGTCAAATGTTTATTCTGTGCATTACACTTCGTTCCCCCCCCCTCCTTCAATAGTTGCGATGCTTAACGTCGTAGTTTATTTTAATAGGCCTAAAAATCACGTTGTTATGAGTTGAAAACTCACTTGCACATTCAAAGCCAGGCCATTAAGTTCCAAGTCGGCAATTCCCTTTGTCAATTCGAATACAGCCAACCAAAACACTGCTTCAATGCCGTCAGCCAGTCAGAGCGCTCAAGCTACCCCGGTCGTCCGCGCTGTCATGGCCGACTTCCGGTAATGACGGCGCGGCCGACTTTGGTCTGTCTCTCCTCCTCCAGGCGTCCCCCTCTTCCCCACTCAACCCCTCCGTCGCTCTCCTACAGGTCCGCGCTAACCCTCTACCTGTCTGCCAAGCAGAAGGCATAAAAACCCAGACGCAGTAGAGTATAGTTAGCACAGCTCAAGGATTCTCAAAGCTAGAGGTCGATACGCCGGTCGGGAGTGGAGATGCCGCGGTCCGATTGTTGCCATGCCGGGCAAAGGTAGTGGTTCGTATCGTACTTAGTTTAGCTTTAAAAGTTTAATTTTTGGACTTACATTCAAAATTTATAGTTTAAACTTAACTTAACCTCGTAGCTTTAGAAAGTAAATTTATGGAGTGTCAAGCCAAACGGCATTTCGGACGTTGGCAGCCATAATTTAAGGGTTCACGGTCCCTTACTAAAAACCAGCTTTTTTCATCGTTTCTTTAAACGCAGTTTAATGTAAACAAAGGACGGTTTGATCTTCGTGGGGTTTCCATCGATTAAACGCTCGGATCCACTTTATAGGTAGCCGCGGCTCTATAATTTAAGGAGTTGACTTATCAACAGCAACTCTGGGAGGTTTAATGCTTTGCAGTATACACGTTGAAACAAAACTGTAAAAACAGGTCTACTATTATATATCAGCCGAGGCTGTTTGTAATTTAGAGGGCTCTTTTGCGAAATCCCCTTGTGCCTAATCAAACTCACTTTTTCTATTTGAAATTGTTTTATGTGAACCTCGTGTTGGTTCTAGTGTCGAATTTAATGTAAATTCCCCCTGTATTTTATAACCTAAACTAGGTGTAAAGTTACCAAATGTATTTGTAGTGCGATATTTTTATTCATGTTTGTTTAAAATAAAAACCAGGAGTTTTTCTTAAACGTCCGTCAGTTTATTCGCTCGTTGTTCGCTAGAAGTAAGAAATTAAGACAATTCTCTTAAACTGAGCTTAGCTAGCCTAATTTTCCCACCTTGGTGGCAGCGTTACCGCTTATTATTACAGTTAGCCTACAATTTTAGGACATGTGTAGCTCCATTCCCTACGCCGGGACTGTAGCTGTTGTGCTTGTTTGAAACAAAAAGTACCCCAAAGTGATAGTAAGAAGATCAAGTTACACCAGGCGAGCGGCGATGCTACAAGCACCTACTCCGTCGTAGCATCCGCCGTTACAACCCCAGCGAATTGCATTCTGACTTGGGCTCAGTTTTAATATCTGAACTCACAACTTTATTTTTGGAAAAATGTGGAATCAGGTGTGTTAATTCCAGTGTTTGTCACCCTCAATGAAACAGCGTGGAATGATTCCATCGGACGCTCAAAGCAGTGCTAAGACCTGTCACTCACGAGCATCCCCATCATTGGGAAAATGCCTCCCGGGGGCCATGTTTGCCCTGCGTACTGCTCCACACGAGAGCACCGGCTTCACGCCAGCCGAAATGGTGTATGGCCGAAATTTAAAGGGCCCACTTGAACTTGTAAAAAGCCAATGGGTTGAACCCTACGTTCACCCATCCGTCTTGGAGTATATCCTGGATTTACTCCAGCACTTCAAGTACTCACGGGAACTCGCACAAGAACAAATTGTGAAGAGTCAACTCAAAAACAAACAATATTATGACACCAAGGCAGTTGAACGAAAGTTCAAGGAAGGGGATAAGGTCTTAGTCCTTAAACCTGCTCGTGCCAATAAATTAGAAATTTATTGGGATGGCCCATGTGAAGTGTTGAAACGCCTTTCTGACACAAACTATCTAATCAAGAAGTCTTTTGGTTTGAAGAAAGAAACAGTGTATCATATAAATCTTCTCAAACCCTATCTGCCTAGGAAAGGGGCCTGTAACCATTTAACAGTGACGAAAGGGAATACAATCCCTCTGACCATGTGTGGACCGGTCAGCCAGGTGATGGCCACCTTACAGCCAACGAGGCCATGGGTCTTTTCAAAAAGACTGGTGATTTGTCAGAATCACAGAAAAACGATTTGTTACAAATCTTTGAAAAGGTGGATGGTGTTTTCTCCACTCTGCCGGGTCGTACCGACCTTATCACTCATGATGTGGAACTTGTAGATACCCAAGTTAAGCCCTGCAAATATTATCGCCATGCGAAATTTGAAAGGGATTTAATTGTAACTGAAATCAGGCGTATGCTTGATTTGGGCTTGATTGTTGAAACGGATTCTCCTCATGGATCACCAATGATCATTGTTCAAAAGGAGGACGCCAGGCCACGTCCCGTAGCTGATTACAGGGAATTAAACAATAACACGGTAACTAAAGATTACCCAATTCCAAATATCGAAGAGTGCATTGAAAGAGCAGCCAAGTGGAAATTTATTTCCATTTTCAATTTAAACCGTGTATTTTGGCTTGTGCGCTTGACGCCACAAGCTTCGCTAGCTGCCACAATCACAACTCCCATTGGGAAGTTTGCTCCCCTCATGATGAACATGGGGATGAAAAATGCCCCATTTTGCTTCCAAAAGCTAATGGACAATATCACTCGTGGCATGGAAGAGTTTGTAACACCCTTCCAAGACGACACTGCTGTGGGGGCCAAAACGTGGCCACAGCATCATGATAATGTACTCCAGTTTCTCCTTGCTGTCAAGAAGGCCGGACTTACTGTTAATGCAAAAAAGTTGCAGGTCGCTTGCCACAAGGCTACCTTCTTAGGTCACAAGGTTGGAAATGGATCCCGTTCCCCCTCTGAGGTAAAAATCTTTGCCGTGCAGAAGTTTGCACGACCACAAACCAAGAAAGATGTCCGTTCCTTTCTAGGCCTTGTAGGCTATTACCAGCGCTACATTCCTCAGTACTCAGAAATTTGTGCTTGTCTAACAGACTCCTTAAAGAAGGATGCACCTGACCCAGTAACCTGGGATGAATCAAAGCAGCAGGCTTTTGATACTTTGAAAAACGCTCTAGAGACGTTTCCTGTCTTAAGAGCTCCCGACTTCAACCAAACCTTCATTTTGCAATGTGATTGTTCTGAGAGAGGTATGGGTTGCGTTTTATCTCAAGAATTTGAAGGAGATGAACATCCCTGTCTCTATGTGTCAAGAAAGCTGACAGCTAGAGAACAGACCTATGGAACTACAGAAAAAGGATGTGCGTATTTGATCTGGTCAGTTGCTAAATTACGGCCTACATTTATGGGACAAAATTTATCATTGAGTCAGATCATAACCCGTTACATTGGCTCAAGCAAATGTCTGGAAAGAACCCCAGATTGCTTAGGTGGAGCCTTACCCTTCAAGACTACGACTATACAGTTCGTTACAAACCTGGAAAGTATCACTTGAACGCTGACTCTTTAAGTCGGTATTTTATTTATAAACTATAATTTTAAATATTTCGTTTTCAGTGTAAAATTCTGCTGAGAACCATTTATTTATTTTCGAAATATTTTTTTTTTTTTTTTTAATTTTGTGGTATGTTGAAAGTGCAACCACCCCCAAAGGAACTTTCAGCTTTTCCCGTTTCGAAACTTCTCACCTAAATTTTAAGTGCCAATGATTTTATTCTCCCTGTTATTATCAACGCCTTCCTATGTGGAAGGATATTAACAGAGATTTTAACGACATATGTTAAATATTCATCAGGAATATTCTACGAGAGTTGCAACTTGTCCCCGGTTGGCTCTTCTTTAAGTTTTCTACGAAATGGCTTTCTTTAAAAACAGCCGTCTGTCTACCCCTCTGCGAAAAAGGTTAGCACTGTCGTTAAAAGGTTGTTGGTTTTTATCCACAAAACCTCCCAGCGTTTATTGTTACGTCTTATCAGTTTTGAGACCTACCTCAAAACCTTTCTATGTTTAAATTCTCTGGTAAACCAAGTTGCCTGGTAATCTTAAACCATTCTAGTGGTGTGTATTAACAGTGAATAGAGCTGGTCATTTTATGCGTCCCCAAATTGTGTGCAATTTTCTAATAACTATCGCAGTCTATGTTTATTGTAATGCGTCTGGCGGTTTTTTTCGCAGCCTTCCGGGATAAAAAAAAAAGGCTAGACTTGAGGAGAGGCTGACCAGATATGGGGCATATTACCAGAGCAATAGGTGGCCTCATTTATCTGTTAATTCGTACAAAAAAATTAACCTTTTACATTCAGTCAAACCTAGTGTTTTTCCGAATTTTTTTAATGTCTTTTGCTCATTTCTCTGGTTGCTTGTACGATATTCCTGCACAAATCAGCGCGGACAGCAAGTAGTTAATTTTGCAAAAATAGTGTTCTTTTAATTTTGTAATTTTGAATTTTACATAAAATGTTCCAAGCCACAAAAACGTTGGTCCCCCAAAAATACAAAACAGCGAAGTTTATTTTTGTAAAAAGTATTTTAATATTATCTTGTGGATCCGGGGATAGGACACCATCCCATTGGCCTGATAAAAGCCGAGTTAATGCTTAACTCGTGTTGTTCTTGACTTACTTTACTTGGCTTGGCAGTCTTGATAGTGGCATGTCTTGTGTGCACTGACCTTTTCTGTTTTAGCTTCCATTTTGCGTTCACCAGGAACCCCAAATGGAATCCTCTGCCTGGGGGCCTGTAAGGGCTTTTTGGCCTAAAACCCTTTTGGAGAGAATACCGGGACTCTAGCTGTCAAAAAAAACCTCCAGGAAACTTCGGTTTCACGAACTCTAATTTTTTTCTCCAAGTCTGGTGCCTCCCCGCCCCTGACTTTCCGACCTCCAACTTCAAACCACTGAATCTCCAGGAGTTACTATCCGAATTGACCCATCATAGTATTTCTTAATAGCCACAACTTTATTCTTCCATTCTGCGAAAACAGAACTCAAAATTTCCTTCTGGTTCTCCAGCTACAAGCTTAAGAAAAAGTCACCAAACTGTGCCACGACACACACGCTTCCGGTCATCGTAACTCCAACTAATTTGTACATTTGTAATGATTTCTTTTCGATTTTTATAGGCATAAAGCCGACCTAGCTTAGATTAGTTGTGGAATAGGAGGGGCTTCCTTTGCAAAGGTACTTAACCTCATAAATAGGATGTGAACTTGTACAATGTAATATTTTTTATCTGATTTGTAGCGTGCACAATTATATGAAAAATTTCCATGATAACTAAGTTCTGCCACTGCAAGGTTAATGCCCCAACTTTAAATACGTTTTAGCATTTTTCACTACGTTAATTATTTACTCTTTTACTATTTTAACTTGCCCCTTGAACACAACCATGGTGCTCAACATTTAAAAGATTTTTTCGGCAGTTTTACCCGACACCACCTTTTGTTTTTGTTTATAAATATTGATACGAAAATCGCCGAGGGTAACCACCTACAAATCCCAATGCAATTATAACTGAATCTTTCTTCTATTAAAACCATCCAGTAATAAGATCTGTTTTCCATAGCAAATAAATTGATATTCTGTGCAAACACTTCGTCCCCCCTGCCCTCCTTCAATAGTTGCGATACCTAATATTGTAGTTTTAATTTATAGGCCTAACCACGTTGTGAGTTCAAAACTCAGTTCTTAAGGTCTCTCAATTCACAAAAGTCGGCAATTCCCTTTGCTCTTCTCATTGCCAATATTCCCTTCCAACCAGATCACAATATTCAATTCCCTGGCCACTCAGAGTACAAAGCTACCCTGCCCGTCCGCGCTGCCCTACCTACTACCGGTAGTGACAGCCTAGCCGGTTTTGGTCGAGTCACTCCTCCTCCCAACGTTCCATTACCTCACTCTATCCCCCCGTCGCTCTCCTACAGGGCCGCGCCTGCCCTCTACCTGGCTGTCCGACAGCAGGCATAAAAACCCAGCCCCACGAGGCAATCGTTAGCACAGCTGACAGATCTCAGACTAGGAGGTGGTGACGCCGATCTGGATAGGAACGATGCCGTCCGAATGTTGCCATGCCGTGCACTATGGTTGTGGTTCGTATCATGTAGTTTAAAATTGAAAGTTTCTATTTAGGACCCCCAAATCAAAATTCATAGTTTAATTTTAAAGCTACTCCTAGTTTGATAAATTTATGATTTAACTTCGTACATCGGCATTTTCTGAACTTAGTCATCAACGTCAGGGTGGTTCCCTTCCTAAAAACCAAGTCTATCTTACTTATTTTAAAGAATTTAATTTAAGTGAAAGTCCTGCTTAAATTGCTAGTGCTCCCGTTGAGCCGATCTAGTTCAGATTTAACTGGAAGTTTAGTTGAGTTTGTGCGCAAACAACATACTGTAGGCCTAATTGTAACTTGCGGCTGCTTTTGCATTAGGAGGTTGAAACATACCTGCGTGAACTCTTCTTGATGTAAAGATTGCTATTTTCTAAACGCCAAGTTCGTTTGTTGAATTTCATGATGTAAATTGGTTGCTTACTTAAAGCTTTCAATTGTCAAAACTCATGTGAAAATGTAAAGTGTTTTTTTTTACATATTATCTAACTGCATAAATAAAACCAAGCGTTTTAAACGTCAGTTGTTTTTACCCAGTTATTAATTGTAGAGTTAAAATATTACGTAAACCTCCTTTTATTCTTAACTCAGGATTTAGCTGTAATTTACGTCACTCCACCTGGTGGCAGCGCGTACCGTGTAAAATAGTACTTGTTAGCCTATTTAACTTGATAGGATATTTTCGCTCCGTTCCCTACATAGAGCCCGTAGCCACGACTGTGCTTTGATAAACCAACAAATCACCGACAGTATTATTTTTAACAAGACCGAAGTCTACCTGATGTCGGGGATGTTACAAGCACCTCAGCCGTCGTAGCATCCGCCGTTGCAGCGTACAAGCGGCAAGCTCTTAAATCCGGCCCTGCATTCAAAAATTCCTTTTGTGCATAAAATGAAGTCTACAACGTCCGCACGAGTTATTGACGTGTTAAACAATCATATTGCTCAATATGGTTTTATGGACAGCTTAGTTACGGACAGTACTGCCCAATTTATGTCCGCAGAATTCCAAAATTGGTTAAAATCCAGTGGGATTAGGCACATGACGGGCCCGAGTTTTGCGCCCTGGACCAACGAATTGGCACAAATTTATGTCCGCAATTTCAAGACATTCTACTATTCAAGAAAGTATAAATTCCTACTTGTTATCAGCGCGTATCACTATTTCCGCTACCACGCAAGCAACACCCGGAAAATTATACTTTAACCGAGAATTAAAGTCTCGGCTGGAGTTATTGTCCCCTGACCCTATGGCAGCCGTTCGCCGTAAACAATTACAACAAGTACAGAGCACCCGCCATCGTGAGTTGAAACTGTATCAAATAGGCGAAAATGTTTGGTACCGTGACTTTAGTACGATGATAGGCTATGGTCTAAAGGGGTCGTAACCCAGATTGGCAGTAATCAATCTTATATTATCGTTGACACTAACGGTAATACGATTCGCAAACATCACGAACAGCTAAGGTTACATACCACTGAAAATGAATATCCTGAGTAGGCACCAAACGCACTTAATCCGACGGCAAAAAGCAATAATTCCTGCGTGAATAATAATGAGCAACATCACGCTTTTTCAAAACGCATGTAATTTGGCGGTAGTAAACGTGAAAAGCCAAGTTCCGCTGACGTAGTTCGTGCTTGTAAATCTCTTGGCCAACCCAGAAAGTCAATTTCAGTTGCCGAGGGCTCCAAGTCACCAATCAATCAGCTTGGAAAATCACCTGAGAATTTGCCTCACAAGTCACCAGGTGGCAGGAAATCTCCAGCGAAATTACCCCTCACACACGAAGTGGATGAGTCTACGAACGTAAACAACCAATTACCTTTGGCTAACACCAACAGTGCCTCTTCCATAGAAACTTTAATGCCAGAAAGGTCACAACCTTCATCGGTTGTTAAGTCACCATCCGCTAAACAAACATCACCGAAGCCAAGTCATGGTAATAAAAAACCGAAAACGAATCCTAATAAACGTGAAGTTGTGCTATCGCCCACTCAAGATGATATTGCTGCGCAACTTCAAACTCGACAAAATCGTACGAAAAGACTGTGAAGAGCTCCAGACAAGCTCAATTTGTAGTGTTTTTTTTTTATTTACCAGGTGGCTACAACTTCTTTGTTCATTGTAGTAATCTGTTGCCCGTGAATTAAACTATAATTCTTTTTAAACTGTAGCGAGTAACGCTAACATGTCTGTCCCAAGTTAATCGTGCAGAGAATCGGTTCTGTTAATTTTAAACAAGTCCGCCTTTAAAATTAGGTAAAAATGTACTGTGTATTGTTGTTTGTGCGAAAAAAAATTTCACGGTTTTATCTCTTTGTATCTTTTTAGTATTTTCACGTCAAATTTCTTCAACATCGGAACATAAAATTGCTTGGAGCTGCAATTTCCGCTCCGGTAAATTTCTAACCGAAATATAGCATCTGCAACCAGTCTACTTGGATGCCAGATGTCCACAGCAACGCTGTACCGTTTCAGCTGCAGTATTGTTTGCTGCTAATAGGAAATTCACCAAAAAAGGCTACGCACAACAAAAACAACAACCAAAAAATTCTAATTGAATGTTACAAAAAATTGCTCATGAAATTTAAAACTGGCAAGTTTTCAGTCAGTTTCTAAAAATGTTTAATTTCTGCTTAACCCTGTACATCTTGAGTTCTTTTATTTTGTAACCAGCTTTCAAAAAACTGTTCAGTTTTTTTCTCGAAAGCGAAAAACTTATGTATCTTTCTTTAAAAATAGTCAGCGAACTAAAAAAATATCTTGCCTTAGTAACCATGATTTTCTTTTCAGCTAGGCTTTGATTATTTTTTTTTATTGTTTTTTTTTCTCGTTCTCTCTATTGTTGTGAAGTCGTCATTTGTGGCTCCACAATGGATGCCTTCAATCTAGAGTCAATATGTTAACCCTACTGAGTTGACCCGAATTCCCTAATAGGCTACTCCCATTCAATTGTATACTATATTGTAAATCACATGACTTCCAGTTGTACACTATATATACTGATCCCAACAAGAAGTAAACTGTCTTTTCAGCTGTAGCCTACACACTGGTTAGATTTCAATGCATTAAAGGCACATAACTCCCTCCGGTATATTTTAACAGTTTCACTCGATACATTACCGGAAATAGTTTTATATAAACTGATTTACCTTTCATTTGCTGGTCTAAGGGTACGATGCAGATGTCAGTAGTGGCGCGTGAATGTTATTAGGCTTGTTTTAAACGGCTCGGTCCGAGCGGTATATAACTCCGGCCACATCGCTGGCAAGCCGCGGCCTTGGAGGAAGGATAATTAATCCTTCGCTCAAGAGTACGACTTGGTCGTACGATGTGTCACGTTGCAGCGGCCCCTAAATGAGTATGACTAGTGTCTAGAGCAATGTGCGCTGCGGTCGTTTGAACTATATTTTAGCGTAGGTGACGCAGAGTAAAGCGGCCAGAACGGAGGGATTTATGTGCCTTTAATGACGAGATAAAAGAGTTAAAACGTCAAAAATATGATCACCTTCTGGAAATGCATGAAATTAAAGACAAATATGAGCAGTTCTTAGCAGAAATGGAATGCATGAAACTAGCTAATCACAAAAAAAGTGGCGATCGTAAAGCAAGCAGTAGCGAACTTTTTAGCGCAACCCAAACCCAGCAAACCTCAATAGCACCACCCAGTTACTAGTGTCAGATTTTTGCCGAATTTGGAGGAAATACATGCAAACCAAGCCTTGGGTGCAATTTTTAAAGGTTCCTTGGTAGATTTTAGCAAAAGCAAAGATATTTTAGCACAGACTAATGAACAATTTAAAGCTGATGAACCTAATGACCAACCACAGTAGCTAAACAACCTTGCTAATGTCATTACTTACAAGTCGTTTAGACCTCAAATACTGAATGACAATTCTAACTTGTCAGAGTGGATAGCTGATACTACAATGCAACTAACTGGTAGCTCATTGGCAACAAAAGACCTGCACACCACCATGGCATGCTGTATGCAAGGTCAATACATGCACTGGTGGGGGTCTCTGAAAGTGAAACCACAAGACTGGGAAGGAATAAAGACTGCACTGCAGAAAAGATTTCAGAAGAAAACAACTTATGCAGAGAGATTTGCAAGAATTTGCATCAGGAGGCACCGGCGCTATTCATTCTAAGAATGTTGTATCAGATAAACAAGTTGTCATTCAGTTCAAAACCTAAACAAGAGGCTGATTTCATAATAGGGCAGATGCATGAGATGCAACTCGCATTCTTAAGGGTGAAATCCACAGACGAGTTACTCGAAGTGTTAGATCAGCTGCCCAATTTATAAGGTTTTCCGAGAAACGTCAAGATCAGTACAAAGACAACAGAAGAGTGGGAATCACGCCACACATGCTGTCTTCAAGCACTTCGCAGCAGAACTCGCAGCAGCCGAACCCGCAGCAACAGAAACTTATCACAGCCAACACGCTTGAACGTCGTCAAGTCGCACAGCAACGCACAGTCTCATCAGTACCACACCTCCACAATTCGATGCGAGTGGTCACCAGCCGCAACTTGTCGCTACACCGGCCGAGCGAATTGGTCTCAATCCAAGCTCTCCATCCTTTTGTCCTGCCTCAGCCGCACCTTCGATGCCAGCTTCAGACACCCAAGCCCAAACTTCTGATAACGGCGCACCGCAGGAACAAGCAACTGAACCACAATGCAACCACAATGAACCACAATGCAACCACAATGCAACCACACCAGCAGGAGACCAAACAAGACACTGGCACAGGAGCGCCACCTGCTACAATTGTGATGAGATAGGCCACATCGCCAGATTCTGCACCATGCCCTAAAGACCTAGACGTCAACCTCAACAGCATCCTGCGCAGCAAATCCTCCACCTGGGATCTCCGGAAAACATGCCGTCAATACATGTCGTCGCTTTCGGCCATGGTTTCTTCGCGGGCCTAGACTTTGGATCATCTGCCAGCCACATCCGGACGGATTGGCTAATGGTAATCTTTCCTGATGCAGCAAGGAGAATTCAAGCCTACACGGGACCAACGTCGAGCCTCGCCAACGGCCAAGCCGGCAGTCTACCCACGGGAAAGATAACGATTCTGATGGTCACGTACAGACGTCACATCAACATGGACTTTACAGTAATCGATGATCTGGCTATAAACTGCATTCTGGGAAATGACTATGCCCGAAAGGTCAAGCTCCACATCGACTATGCGAACCTTATCGGCTACTTCGATGGAGATGTCAGGCATTCATTTCCGCTTTCGGCACACGCGGCGAATCCCAGAACACCAGTTCAATGCCCCACTTGGTTCATTCAAACAAAAGAAGGTCAACTCAAGTTGAACAACCTTACCGAAGGAGAGTCTGAATTCCTTGATTGGCTGCTTGAGCAGAATAAAAATATCTTTCTAGGAAAACCAGGAAGATTGAAGGAACATTAATACTCAAACAAGCTTCACAACAACGCTAAGCCGCTTTCGCAGATGGTGGACAAATTACTTGCATCGGATTGCATCGGACAGTGAGTGGGGCTCACCCCTTTTTTCTAAAACAGAAAAAGAATGGAGGAGGCTTCCGTCCAATATTGGATTACCGACGATATTTGAGCTTGTGGGTCAAGACAGGTAACTACCCCATGCCATGAACCGATGAAGTTTTTCACATTCTCGCTGGGGCAAAGTACATTTCGCTCTTGGACGGTGCAACGACGGTTTCCACGGCTTCCTCATACTCCTTAAGCTAGGGCCTTAGTGGGCCTCTTTACCTTGATGCTATGGCTCCATGTTATCTATTCTGTATCTCTATTGATGTATTCCAGTAATGCTATGTACTTTGATGTATGGTCCAGTCCCTGGAGATCAGTGGTCTGGATGGCTCTGGCCTTGTCTGCCCCTAGGGGTAGCTGCTAGCAGAGATGGATCATGGGATACCAG
>JAHWFP010092404.1:0-27123 GCA_023313725.1 Lithobius niger | reverse complement strand
AAAATGACTACCCCTATTATTCCACAAGTTGTGCAATCACCATTAGGGGTTACTCCATCAAGATTAGCAGCTCAGTTTCCTCCAGCTAGCCCTAATGTTCAAGTGACACCTAATGTGAGTCTAGGTTCTACTTCAGCAAGCCTAAATGTTAGTGTGTCAAGCCCTACATTGACTTTACCAAATGTTGGACAATTATTTTCACCAGTTGCAAGTAATACTAGTGTTACAGGAGGTGTTCCATTTGTACCAAGCATGCCTTCAAATGTGAATTTGCCTTTTCTACCTCCTTTTCCTCCTGCTTGTGTAGCTTCGGTAACAACTACAGCTAATTTGCAGCAGCAGCAGCTTATTCCAGTAACCCTAACATGGACTGACCCCTCTGGACAGGTTCAAACATGTTCTATTTTACCAAACGACCCTGTGTTGCAAATGCTTGGAAAGCCTTCGGTAACTGTATCTTCAATGCCAAATTATTCTGCACCCTTGCCTGGACCAAGCCAAGTGTCAACTCAAATACCTACTTGTGTGCCAAATTATTTTAACCAACCTCTTGCAGCTAGTAATTCTGCTGACACTGCCATCTTGGATTTGAGTGCTAAACTGGATTCAGTAGTTAATTTTTTATGGGGAGGTGCAAATCCGGTATGTACAGCTGGTATTGGACCTAAGCCACCATTAACTTCAACAACTAATGTCTTCAGTTCACCTGTTATGACACCTAGCAGTAATCTAGTTGGTAGTAGTTCAAATGTTGTTAACTGTTCATCACAGAATAATTACCAAAGAGCTGTTGAAATGTCAATTCCTTTGCCTAAAATGGAAGCTTTGAAAATTGGAGAATTTAATGGGTTGAATGACAAAATTTTCCCTTCAGCTTTTATTATGAAATTGGAAAGAATTTTAAAGGTTAGGAAGGTTGACGAGAAATTATTTATCCACCAAACTGTTCCATCATGGTTAACAGGGGATGCTGTTGACTGGTTTTTGGCAAATGAACCTTTTTCTAGTTGGGAGAATTTTAAAACCTTGTTTTTGGCTAAGTTTGAAGTACAGTCACATGGGTATAACCTAATTGCTAAGGTTAGAACTATGAGAATGCAAGAAAATGAAAGTTTCATTAAGCATTTTAATAAATGCACAGATATTTTACAAAACACAGGTGCTAGAATCAGTGATTTTGATCAAATTGAGGCTATTTTGGAGACACTGAATTCGACTTTTCACATGCCTATGATGTCAAGAAAATTCACTTCCTTGATAGATTTTAAAATGCAAGGTCTTTTCTTGGAAAATATGATTCAAGGAAGGCAGGCTAATCCAATCCAAGCTGGAGTTTCAAATGTTGGTAACTCTAGGAATGGTAGAAATCGTGGTAGAAGTTATGGGAATAACAGCACTAGTTTCTTGCCAAAATATAACGCAAAGTACACTTGTAACATTTGTAATACGGTCGGGTGGACTTCTAAATTCTGCCCTAATAGGTCAAATCACCAACAAAATCAGATTGCAGTTCGGAAAAACGGCAGCAATAACGATAATTCAAATAGTAGCAATGACCGCAGAAATGGACGAACTTTTTTTAACAGCCGTGGTCGTAGTAGTAATAACGATAGTGGTAGTCGTGCACAGGGAATTTGGTGCTCAAAGTGTAGGAATTCGTCGCACGAAACACAAAATTGTCGTGTAAATCCCACTATTGGTCGTCCTCCGAATAGAATCACTAATGCACAACTTCATGAAATTGAGTTGGTTTCTGATACACAGGAATTCGTGCCAAAAAACCCGAAGGCCATCCAGTTTTAGTCGGTGAAGCTGGAAATGGCGTGTCTTCTTTTCAAAACCGACCAATTCCTAACAGAAATTGTCTAGGCGATCTTGTTGAGCCTACACCAGCACCGTGTGCATATTTTTCACTTAAATTCGGTAAAGAATGTGCAGACGCCATACTCGATAGTGGAAGTACAATGTCTTACGTAAATATTTCACTAAAAGATGACTTGCTAAAAATGGGATGTGAATTCACGCAACGTCCTTATCGGGTTAGAGTTGCCGATACTCGTTCCGTTGAGTGTCCGGGTTTCGTATTGGCTACGTTTCAGATTGCGCAACGAACTGTAACTTTTCCACTGATCTTGATGGAAAACACAATCCAGCCGGTAATCCTTGGCGTAGATTTTCAGCAGTCAACGGGTTTACAACCAAATTTCACGTCGAACACTTGGTATTGGCAGGATAAACCTTCGAAAATCTACAAGCTAAATCGGGAGCCGGGTATAGGCGAAGTCCATCAGTCCCAGGCAACTGCTACATCCATTGAGCCAGATGAGTTTTGTGCTACAGAGCAAGACATTCGTAATAAAGTAAATGAGAGTGACGTTTTAACAGATGACGAAAAGGAACAGTTGTTCAAGGTATTAATGAAATATAGATTTGTGTTCAGTTCGAGAATTGGTTTAATAAGCCCAGTTATGGATATTGATGTTGGCGATCACCCTCCAATCGCGTTGAAGCCCTATCCAGTTTCAAAGTTTAAAGAGTTGCAATTACGTCAGCATGTAGATCGGATGCTGGAGCTTGGGGTTATCGTCCCCAGCACGAGTGCATGGTGTTTTCCGGCGTTTATCATTCCCAAGAAGAATAACACCACGCGTTTTGTGATCGCATACAATAAATTGAACGAAATAAGCAAGATGCAAAACTTTCCAACCCCTAGAATTGAGGATATGGTGCAGAGGTGCCCTAAGAGCAAGTACCTTACTCTTTTTGATCTGACCGAAGCATACTGGCAAGTAGGGGTGACGAAACGAGCAGGTGAGGTGTCATCTTTTTGCACCCTGTTCGGAAATTTTACACCGCTCAAAATTATGTTTGGTATCAAGCAAGCACCAGCGTTCTTCTGTGCCTCAGTTTCACGAATGCTCGCCCCTCTACATTATCTGAACGTGCAGAGCTATTTTGATGATATCTCGATTATGTCACAGGAATTCCGATTGCATTTGATGGCGATCGAAGACACCCTAGCGATTTTGGGTCGTGAAGGATTCAAAATAAACATAAAGAAGACAGACTTTTGTAAGAAAGAGATAACCCTATTAGGTTATAAGGTTACGAGTGAGGGGGTTTTGCCGAACCCTAGTAAGAAAGAAATTCTGGAGAATTGGCCACGCCCCAAAAGCATTAATGAGCTCCGAAAATTTCTCGGTTTGGCGGGTTTTTTCCGTAGATTTGTGTTGTCATATTCGGCTATTGCAGCGCCTCTATTTGCGGTGCTAAAAGGTAAAACGCCGAAATTTGTCTGGGAGGCAAAGCAGGAACAAGCTTACCAGAAAATTAAGAAAATGTTGGTAGACGCTCCCTTGTAGCAGCGCCTGATTACAATCAGCCTTGGATAATTATGGCAGACGCATCCTTCTCTGGGGCTGGAGCGATTTTATATCAGGTCGATCCACTCACTAAGGAGAAGAAAACCATAGATGTAATCTCTAGACGTTTGACAGTTGCTGAGCAGAGATTTTCTAATAGTGAAAAGGAATTAATGAGTATTATTTGGGCAGTGCGTAAGTGGCGTAGATACATAGAAGGGGGTGTGATAACAATTTTCAGCGACCATAGGGCACTTTCGGTTTTAAGCAAGGTAAGCGCACCCACGGGACGCTTAGCGAAGTGGCTTGTGGAGTTATCTCAGTTGGACGCTAAGATCTGCTTCGTCCCAGGGTCACAGAATCGCATCGCGGATGTATTGTCTAGACGATACGAATCTGAGAGAGACTTTACTCCTATCACTAATCCAATCTTGATTCCGGCTATGGATGAACGAACGGGTCAGAATTGTTATGTATTTAACAACGATTGTTTGTGTAATCAGTTAGATGTTGAGCAAATTACACTTGATCAGATTAGAGCAGAAACGTTGAAGGACAAATATACATTTGCATTAAAGTTAGCTTTGGAGGGAGAGACGAAGGAAATAAAGTATGATTCGCCTTCAGTTCATAGATTTGTGTTGAAATACAAGCCAAAGTCAATTGTGAGTGACGGAATAATTTATGTGGATGTAAATAAAGATGTTGTTGATGCGCCGAATTTGAAAATTCTGGTGCCCCGTTCGCTGCAGAAGAGAATCATTCAGCTAGTACACGATACGTTTACGGGTCCTCATATGGGTGTTTACAAGACGATAAAGCGCATATTTTATTTGTACACTTGGTTGAGCGCTTCGAAGTTGATTTCAAATTACGTAAGGACGTGTAAGGTTTGTCAGGTCCATAAGGTGCAGCAGACTCGTAAGAAGGCTAAAACAATGATAGTAACTGAAAAGGAAACATGGGAGAGTATTGTTTTTGACCTGAAAGGCCCGCTAGTACGGAGTACAAATGGTTTTACTTACATCCTAGTGGTACTTGATAAGTGGAGTCATTGGGTTGAATTAATTCCCCTAAGAAACGCTGAAGCTAAAACTATAGCAAAGGCACTCATTGATGAAGTGTTTTCACGGCATGGCGTACCAGCGGAAATTTTTTCCGACAGCTCCAATAATTTGAGAGGGCAAATAATGAAGAATTTATGCCTACAGTGGCGTATCAAAGCAAGATTTCTGTCAGTCTATTCACCTAAGTCCAGCCTAGCTGAGCGGTGGATGAAAGAGTTAACAAAAACGCTAGCAATTTACGTGCAAGACGAAAAGTCGGGTCATAGAAATTGGGATTTGCGTTTGAAGCAACTACAGTTAGCATTAAATTCAGCAACGGATTCGGTGACGGGTTTCACCCCAAGTATGTTAGCAACAGGAAGGGAGTTACGAATGCCCGAAGCCCCTGTCGGTAAAGTACACACGGACGAAGTTAATTACCCATTACACATCTTAAACTTAACTTCACGCATGCGTGCGATAGTTAGGAGAGCAGTACGCAAACGTCAAGCAGCTAAATTACATCGTGCTGCAAAGGCAGATAAACATAAAACGGGTAAAGAATTTGAGGTAGGAACTAAAGTTTACATACGAAATCACCCTAAAAGTGACAAATCACGCTATTTTATGAAGAAAATGGCACCAATTTACATCGGAAATTACGAGATTGTTAAAAAGTTTAGTCCTGTAGCTTATCAGCTTAAAGATCTTAATACGGGTATAATTTCTCGTTATGTGTATCACATAGATAATTTACGTGAACAGATTGAAGGTGAACGTTATCCAGTTAGTGAAGCGGATTCCGAAGAATTTTAAACTTAAATCTAAAAGTAGTTACTGTGTTTCTTCTGGTTCTTCTTTCGGCCAGCAGTAGCTAGATCTAAAATAATTTCGCATGCGGATCGTGAAATTGCTTGTAAACTGAAAGAAAAACATGTTGTATACACTTCTTGATTGGCTTAGTAGCATAGCTTAGGGTGAGGCGTAAGGCAATAAGCTAGCCTAAAGTTAGAGCGAACGTAAGCTAGCACACTTGGGCTGATTTTTAAAATTCCTTTATGGGAAGAAGTACATTAATGGATTTGGATTTTGAGTTAAACAGGGAACGCTGTGATTAGAGATGCGTGGAGTTGTCCGACCTTATTCGGTTCCACCGCTTTCTGGGAGCCCAGAATCCGAGGTTTCATCTGTAAAGAAAAGAAGGAATTGTGGCGAACGTTCCTGGTTAGGTGGAGGTGCGGAGTTAAAATAAAATTAGCTTACCAGCAGGATTACCGGGGTCAGGGAATAGCGACGAACTGCTGTCGTCGTTTGCGCTGTTGGAGGAAGCGGCAACGGACTCTGGTTCTTCCCCGGCTGCAGCTTCTGGCGGTTCTTCCTCCATTTCGTGAGGTGGACTGGGGAGTGGAGGCGCCCAGGCCAGCTGTGGTCCGTCTGAGGGATGGGCGGAACCAATGGGAAGCGCATTGTGAAAGAGGTTGTATCCGTATAGGATCATGGGCAGGTATCGGTTGACATAACGGACGGCGCCAGCTCGTCGAGTAAGTGGGGTTTCCGTTATGACGATGGTGCGAAATTCCTCATCTGCCGAGAAGAAGTCGGCCCAGTGTAATTCTTCTTCGCCTTGAAGTGTTCGTGCTAATTCCATGCTGGAGATTAATCAGCTGTCGTTGAGTCGAATGGAATTGGGAGCTCGTGCTTAGGGTTGAGCTGAGTACCGTTTCCTAGCAACTTATTCATAATTTCCAATAAGGAAGCGATCAGCTGGTGATGATGTTAATTGTTTAAGATAACAATACTTGAATCAAATAATTAAAAACTAATTTCGGGTTGAACTTAGCTGATTGTTACCGCGTTAGTCAAATTTGACACGCGTTGTTACCGATATTTGACAACCGATTTTGACGATTAAGATTTTGGAAGGAAAGATCTTTCTTAGCTAATGATAATAGTAACCGATGGTTAATGGTTACAATTTTTCAAGTGAATTTTCGTGCATCATGCACTTAGTTTTTTCCTTGACTGTTTTTGCACTGATTGATTGTGATTGTATTTTAAATGTTGAAAAATCGTTTTTGCTTCTGCATAATTTTCGTGAAAATGTTCAAGTAATTAAGTTTGCGTAGCGGGTTTTTACGGGAATAATGTCTGAATTTTGACGCTCAAAGATTTCCCAGACCTTACAAAAACGTTACTATAACCGGTAAGTAATGTCACCCTGCTGGAACAGTCAAACGATTAAATTATTAGCAGATAAAAAGCTTAAACGTCCCCATAGCATCCTTAATGTTAACTTGTTGTTAATGCGCGCCTTCTTGGTATTATTTTTGAATAATTTCTGAGAACTTTGATTATTGTATGAATTAATGACTTAGCTTAATGAATAATTTTCACTTATCTTAACGAAGCGAGGGCGCTTCTTTTCGAGGGCGGGACCTCTGCAACGACGGTTTCCACAGCTTCCTCATACTCCTTAAGCTAGGGCCTTAGTGGGCCTCTTTACCTTGATGCTATGGCTCCATGTTATCTATTCTGTATACTCTGTATCTTTATTGATGTATTCCAGTAATGCTATGTACTTTGATGTATGGTCCAGTCCCTGGAGATCAGTGGTCTGGATGGCTCTGGCCTTGTCTGCCCCTAGGGGTAGCTGCTAGCAGAGATGGATCATGGGATACCAGGATATAGTACAGGAAGTACCTTGCACCACCAGTGGCAGGTACTGGCGGCAGCTCTAGGTACTTAAGGCCTTGCAGCCCCTTGCAGCCTCACTCTGGGAGCTAGTCCCTAACCAGCTAAGAACTCTTCCTGAAGTGTGCCACTCTGCTAGTAGCCCTGATCAGAGCATCCTTGAACCATTGGACAACATCTCCTGAGGACAGACCGCGTGGCCCTGGAATAAACCCTGAATTTACCATCCTTCTGGCGTTCTTCCTTGTACCGGGCATAGCGGGGTTGCAACGGCGAGCAAGGATTCCGTCAGATCCGGCTGGATCCTTCAAGCAAGGACTGCACTACCTTTCTTTGCCACAGAGGGACATTCCGTTTCAAGGTCTTACCCTTTGGGATCAAGACAGCGAGCCAGGGATTTCAGAAATCCATGACCATTATCTTCGAGGACCTTGTCATCAAAGTCTGCATACTCTACATAGATGATGTCATCGTCATGACAAGGACATGGAAAGAGCACTGCTGGGCTCTGAAAAGAGATATTCAAGCGACTACGAGCAGCAGGCTTCACGCTGAAGAGAAAAAAATGCTTTTTGGCATACCAGAACTAAAAATTCTCGACATTCGCGTGACAGCCAACGGAATCGAGGTAACATCAGAACATATGTCTGCTGGAAGCCTTCCTCGAGTTGTGCGGCTATTTTAGAAAATTCATAGCCCACTTCTCGTCGTTGCAGCGCCGCTACACCACCTGACAAGGAAAGACCAAGTCTTCAAGTGGCAAGATGCTCACCAAGCTGCATTTGACAAACTCAAGGACAGACTCCTCACCGCAGGCATCCTGGCATTACTAGACTTCTCGAAGCCCTTCGTCGTAGAATTGGATGCATCCACGGAAGGTCTTGGGGCCATGCTCACAAAGAACATCGATGGAGAAGTACGAGTTGTGGAATTTTTCAGTCGGATGCTGAAGGAGAGGGAAAAGAGGTACCCCGTGTTCGAATTGGAGACCTTAACAGTGATCGAAGCTATAGAACATTGGGAAACATATCTTGCAGGAGAGAAGTTCCTGCTGATAATGGACAACTCGGCTCTCAAATGGATCCTCTCGAAGAAGACCTTGTCCGCAAGAACAGCGAGATGGGTCATCCGCCTACAGACATTTGACATTGCAGTCGTCCACCATCCCGGAAAACAAAATGTAGTCGCGGATGCGCTCTCTCGCAACCCAGCACCCAACGACTCCGACGACGAAGAAGAAAAGCCAACAGATGTCAACGGCAAGACTCAAGAAGAACTTTCAATGAAAATCGTCGAAGCCGTGCAACAGCAAGCCCACGCCGGATGCACACTCTTGTACATACGAGAACTGCCAAAAATAGACATCCGCGACAAGCTTCAGGTCAAAGCCGTGCAAGAATCAGATCCAACTGCTAGACTAATCTCAAGGGGCTCTTGTTATGAAAAATGGCGCGAACCATTTTGGCGGTTCGCGCCCAGACTGCAAAGAAGTGAGGCACGACATTGTTGGGACACGTGCAGTGTGTTGTCGTGCCGCTCTCGGTATCAAGATATCGGCGAGGACGGACATGTGCCAGCAGAAAGACAAGATGGTTAGTCAACCATGCAGATAGGGCCTTAGCTTAGCTATACCCAACTGTTCTACGCCTTGGACTAACCAGGACTAACGACTGGCCTAGAACGGTCATTTGTCATGCGAGATTCGGGGGGGGGGGGGGGGGGTTAATGTCTAAGGCTAGGAAGCGGAAAGTTACGGCTGTTGGAAAGCAGCCTCGGGGGGGGGGGGGGAGAAGGAATGGCTCGGGTACTGAATCATAACACGCAGAGCAACTACCAACCCTTACTACCCAGCACTACTAGAGAATTCACACAACCAAATAAGGTAAGGGTTAATCCCCGGCAAACAGGGCAGAGACATTTATTTTCATATACAACAGCATCACAAACGGTGTAAAATGAGTTAAGAGTTAGCTAAACTATTAGGAGTTCGGTCGACAAAATGAATCTCCTAGTTTGAAACGACATCACATTACGGACCTCATCACGAGTGAACTGGCGAAGCACTAAACCTTAATGAAAGGTAACAAACGTGAATTAGCCACAATATCACCGAAGCACCAACACTCCCTACTCAATTTTCTACCAAACGGCTACGCATACTGGCAACGAAGGACAAAGAACTAGCTTCCCAAACACCTGTAGCTATCGATAGGAGTGTTAAATAACGTGGCGTCTTCGTTATAAGCAAGCATACTGAATCTGGCCCAAAACCTCGTTATAACCAAGTTGCATATCAGCTGGGCCAACACAAATAGAATACAGAAAGTTTTTACCTTATCACGTTTTTATCTCAGGGCATGGCTTCTTGAGAAGGGGTTGAGGACATGAACGATACGATGGAGAAGAGATTACGGCTGGATGGGCCAAGAATCCGACGAAATCATCGAGTCTGCCAAGCTACCATATTGAGTCGACCGAGCCAGAACCAGAGTGACGTCAGGCGAGGTCGTGCGTCAGGTCGAGCGCTATTCCAAAGTGACCATCATTATGACGAGTGAAGTCTAGTGCAGTGCGGCGAAGCCAACCTCCAAAAACTCCCCCAAGTGGTGAACCAGGCCACTGGCGGCTGCAGACGACTAGGCTACGTTCAGTCTATGGGCTTCTCACAATGCACTCCATGATACCAAGTGTGTAATAAAGAAATATTTGCATAAAGATTAAAATTAGATTCGTAGATGTAAAAGATTAAGATTAGGGGGAAATTAGTAAACTAAGTTACTAATTGATTAAGAAACATTTAACGCACCATAACCAGCCAACTCTCAGATAAAACTAATTACAATACATCTAAACAAAGGGATGACAAGACTCAATACCGCATGCCATGGCTGCACAATGCACCGTGAGTATTTTTAATACCCACGTCGAGACCGGTGCAAGTTTGAGGCAGATAAATGCAACTAAAACCATAAATCGCGGTGACACATAGCTGCGTGGTCGATCGTCAGCACCGCTGCAAAAGTGCAGCAGCGTGACGCCGTCAAGCGATCGTCGTCCTCCCACCCGACTGAGAAGATCCACGGAAAAGGGAAGGTAATTACCCTGCTCATAGGTTAATTCCTCCTTCCCGTCAAAATGGGTTATGGGCCCAGAAACGATTCTTTTCACTGCGGGATACGTAGGTTTTTGAGCCAAAAAGGTTGGACGATGACGCTACCAAGTTTGAAAAGACGGGGAATCCCGTGGTCGCCATCTTGTTTGTTGTCGTTCGTCGCGATCAAGGTCACGGAGACGAAGACAGATTCTGGGGTCAAATGATTTCAAATGCTGTTCAAAGAAGATTTCAAGTGTCAGACTGACATTTAAATTGAAATTTATGGGAAATTGAACAACCCGAAGTGGCATTTGAATGCGTTCGAATTTTCAAAAGTGAAAACGAATTGACCGACCAGGCTGTAGCGATCGATCCGAAAACCGAGACGGTATGGCGCAACTCAAGATACGAACGACAGTCACGTGTTTAACATGCCGAGATGATTGAATTAAAGAAATTTTTCCCCTTCAGGAGTCTGCTAAGGTGCAAGATGTGGAAGGGACAAGGCATGCTTGACTACCTAGAAAACGTTCAAGGGCTAGCAAAATTAGCTACCAGTGCAGGATGCAACTGGATCACCGAGGAATTCGTCGCAATGCTTATGTTGGGAGGACTGTCGGACAGTTACGAGAATGAGCTCCTGAAAACTGAAGGTTACACGACTGTTGAAGTTGGAGCTGCTCTACTAGATGACGACCGGCGTCGTAGAAGGTTGAAGAAGAGGAGTAATCCAGCTGGTACAAGTTATTGGTTAGGCCAACGAACGGGAAGAACTCTGGTGACAGATGGCCAGAAAACAACAGAAGAGTACAAGAAAAACTCTTTTGCCTGCTGAAAGAAGGACATTTCGCTAGAGAGTGCCAGCAAAAGGGGACTAGTAAACGTGCTAGTATTTTGTCTAGACAATACTCGTCACCGCCCAAAGCAAAACAGAACTACGTGGACACGAAAGTAGCCATAGTATTCATGTATTCATAGTATTCATGTTTGACCATGAAGAGGTGTCGGGTAGTGAGAATGCCGTAGCGCAGCCCTAGGATAAGGTTCCTGTAAACCACAAAGCCAAGGAAGCGATAGTGGGGGAAAGCCGCAACTAGAAAGTAGCGGAAGACGAACGGGCCACTTCGCCTACAAAGAGTAGAGCACCTAAATCAGCAGTTGCAGACGTGCAACATGTTCCCGGAGGCCTAGAGTTAGAAAGGGCCAACAATGAACCAGCCATCTCAAGTACGAAGACTGGTGGTGAACCGGGAAACCATACAGGTGTTGTAAAAGTACCGAAGAGATTAAGCTTCGATGCAAGTTGTCGCCTAGGTCGGCGAAGAGGCAACGAAGAGCCCTTGCAGAAGCAGGTCGCGAAGCACGAGCTGAAAAAGCTAGGAAGATTGCGCTGTAGAGTGCTTCATCTTCAGACTTCGCGGAGAGGTTCAACTTACTGAATATTGATTGGACCAGAAGCAGTGACGGAAGTTGACCACACAGACTACATGATCAAATGATCGAAAGCCTCATCCGAGGAGAAGGCCCAGATGAAAATGCAAGATGAGAAATTTCACGAAGAGATGAAACAGAAGAGGTCGACAAGCAAATTTCCGGGACAGAAGTCGAGAAGGCCTCCAGAAGAGTTCGTCTCAGAAGAGAGGCAGACCACTCACTAGGAAGTGAGACCCCACTCAGGTTTTGCAGCCTGGCCACGAGTGGGGGTTATGTTAGGAAAAATGGCGTGAACCATGTTGGCGGTTCGTACCCAGACTGCAAAGAAGTGAGGCACGACATTGTTGCGACACGTGCAGTGTGTTGTGCCGCTCTCGGTATCAAGATGTCGGCAAGAACGGACGTGTGCCAGCAGAAAGACGAAATGGTTAGTCAACCAGATAGGGCCTCAGCTTAGCTAAATGCAACTGTGCTTTGCCTTGGACTAACCAGGACTGACGACTGGCCTACAACGGCAATAGCTGCGTGGCCGATCGTCAGCACCGCTGCAAAAGTGAGCAACGTGGCGCTGTCAAGCGATCGTCGTCCTCCCGCCCGACTGAGAAGATCCACGGAAAAGGGAAGGTAAATACCCAGCCCATAGGTTAATTCCTCCTTCCCATCAGTTCTGGCACGACCAGAAATCGCCGGAAAAGCGGAGACCTACAACTACGTTATCAAGGTTAGTCACTCGTACACCTTCGACACAGACGGCGTGTTATACTACATCGACCCGCGTGCACCAGACAGGGGACATCCAGAGAAAGCGTGGAGAGGCTACGTCCCGAAGAGCCTACGCCATACCTTCTTGAAAGATTGTCATTACCACAGACAGGCTGGATATCTTGGCGTTACGAAAATGATGCAACGATTGAGGACAGTAGCACATTGGCAGAATATGTTCAAAGATTGCAAAGCCTACGTTCGCTCCTGTCACGTCTGTCAACTGCCAAAAACATCGCAACAACAATGCGTTGCAGCCAGTGATCCCATGCTATCCCTTTCACATGATGGGCATCGATTTTGTCGGACCACTGCCACCAGAAACCACCCACCACCACAAGCAGATCATGACCATCTTGGATTATTTCACGAAGCATGTCTAGCTAATTCCAATCAAGTTGGCAACGCCCAAGACAGCGGCTAGAAAGTTCAAAGAAGTCATCCTCGACGTTCAAGGATCCTGGTCTCGGACAACAGAGCCGCCTGTATTTCAAAAGTTTTCACGAATCTCTTGGAATTAACCGGGGTAAAGCACCATCGTACGATTGCATACCATCCGCAATCGAACGCCACAGAACGCGCACACCATACCATAAAGGGCTGCATTAGAGCTTTCCTCCAAGAGCATGAGGCCACCTGGGGACCACTTTTGCCAACATTGCATTATGCTATTAACACTTCTCCGCACGTCAGCACTGGCGAGATGCCATACCATCTTTACCATACTATGCACCTCCGAGACCCGCTGTCACTGTTAAAGATCATCTGCTTACCAGAAATCTCGACGCCTAGAACTCCTCAGGAACACGCAGAAGCCATGAGAGCAGTGGTGGAGAAGACGTACGACCTCGTCACGGCTTATCTGACCGAAGCGGCCAGATCAACCAAGATCTCCTATAATCAGAGGCATCGCCAGCTAGAATTCAAGACCGGTGATCTCGTAAAAGTTTGAAACCATATTCTGTCGAATGCGGACAAAGGTGTTGAAGAAAGCTTGAACCCGTCTTCAAGGGGCCTTACCATATCCTTGCAAAACGCGGCTCAATAACCTATCGGATAGCATCGATAACCGACGCCAGAGATGAGAAGACGGTAAACACACGAGAAATGGAGCCTTACAGGGACCCAGTATCGATGCAGAGAAGGGAGCCACCACCACCGACGATGACTAGGGGAGACGGACAGGAGAACGATGAAGGAGGAGACGATGACACACCCACCGCTCTTCGAGACGATCAGTCCGATCTCGAACTGTCCGAAGACAAGCTAAATGAGACTGGTTCTTCAAGCTCAGAGCCCGATGACGATCCATATTGGCGAGAAGACGATGACTCGGCTGATTCAGACTCAGCAGGCGAGGGAGACCATCCGACTACGCGCACCAGAGGCGGACGACAAACGAGGCCACCGGCTTATCTACAGGACTACGTGCTCTTACTCAGCGAGTTGCCATTCTCAGTCAGGACTCGAGGAGGAGGACTGGGAAGGAAGTATGGGAAGTCAGTAGAGTATCACGGATGCTTCAGAATTTTTGCGGCTAGAGGAGGGGAGAAAGGCTGATAATGAAGTCAACGTTTGTGGAGAGAAGAGATCAAAGAGAAAAGAGGATGGTTGGAACGCAGGTGAATCGAGCACAAAGCAATGCAGGAGGGGTTTCATTTGGACCACGTCAAGACGACAACGACATGGCAGCTAAGGGATTAAAATTCACGGCATGTCGTAACGATAAGTCCAACGTTTCCGAAATTCACGACTCCAACTGCAGCGAAATCTCACCACCAGCAGAAATTTTTTGACGAGTGTCTCGACACATTACAACGACAGAATCATCAACCCGGATTCTCACCTCGACAGCAGCAGCATCTTCGCAGACCATCGTGGAATCAAGTTGGACACAGTGGATAATATGGACTAAGACCCACCTTCGGGGTGCAACTACAACATCTTAGAAGGAGTAAGTCGCAACTCCAGGGCGCACCAACTTCTTTGGGTGTGTGTGAACTAAGTCGTACCTTCGGGGTGCAATTCTTTCCATCAAAACTTAGTCGTACCTTCGGGTCGCAAAAATCCTATCAGTGTGTGCAGTGCATCACCAATCTTTGAAGACGCGCAGCGCAGAAGAGCAGCTTGCATGAAGTAGGTTGCGTAAGTAGCAGACATAAAGGGGAGGGAAGCGCGCGAGCTTTCAACAGCATTTATTTTAGGTAAGATTAAGTGAGTTGGTCATTGTGGTAAGATTATCAATGTTCATATAAGTCTCGAGAATACTCTCGAGAATACTCGAGAATACTCGAGAAATATTCTCGAGAAATCGCGAGAATACTTTTGTAACAGAAGTTCGAATATCTAGTGAAAAATTTTGTAAACAGTATCAACCTTGAAGCGACGAGCGCAACCTTTGTGGGGAGAGGGGAGCGTGTGAGAATGGCGAGCTGCCCCCCGCTCGCCATTTCCCACCCAGCTGGCCTTTCCCAGACGCCGACACGCTCGTGCGCCACCTGGCGGCACAAAGTAGTTCGATTGAGGCAGAACGATGAGCAACATGGCTTCTCACGCATATAATTTGATTAGCTCACGCAGTAAAGTTGATGTTTGCAAAGTAGAACCCTGGACTTGTGCTTTGTCTTGGGAATGCTGAAGGGGGACAGTCAGCCGACCCTTGCATTGTATTCTTTAAGGAGGGGTAATTATTCACGGGTGTTAGACAATTAGTAGCCATATCGATCGCTGTTTTTGCAAGAGAAAACAAATCGACTCTCACTATAATAGGTTTAAACAATAAACAGGTTTATTAGGATTAAAAAGCAACTTCACCTGCGTTGAAACCTGTTCACAGATGTCAAGCAATGCTTGCAGAGCCTTAGCAGAAGGACAAAGAATGGCAAGGTCATCTGCATAACAAATGTTGGTGATGCAGGTTCCACCAATATGACAACCAATGCCTTTTCCTGCTAGAGCTTTACTGATAGTCTCCATGTAGACTCCAAACAAGGCAGGGGAGAGGATACCACCTTGTCTAACACCATTACTGACATGAAAAGTCGACGATATACTGCCTTTTCGCTGCACAGACATTTCCTGCGAAGCGTACCAATTGACGAGTATCCGGATTGCCCAGCTTGGTACCCCTTTGCCCTGTACCTTGATGAAAAGCACCCACCAATTAACTCGATTATACGCCTTACTCGCATCAAGAAGGCACCCATACACTGGGCTATCCTGAATTGCCAGCTCAGTGCTGTGCTTCGGCTTAAACCCATACTGGTGGTGAGACGTCTCCATGAACTGCCTCAGCAGGGATCATGAGGTTCTGCAGCACTAAGGAAAGGATGTTTGCCAGCGCAATTGGACGATAGTTGCTGCTGTCCATCAGGTTGCCTGACCAATTCTTAACAACAGGTAAGATCACAACGTCCATAACAACCTTGGGAAGCCAGGAGTGCAGCACACAAGTGTTCAAGCCTGTGGCCAGCAAATCGTGGAGCCCATTCCAGCCATACCTAATGTGCTCGCGTTTCAAACCATAAGCCTTTCCCAGTCCAAAGTTACTGCATGCCTCTAACTTCTCTCAAAGTGAAGATTTGAAAGTCTCCGCACTCCTCGACCACTGACTGCAGAACAGTCACGCTGTGTCGTATTGGACCCACTGTTCAACACGCTTTCAAATTTTCCGCCCACAGGTTTGCAGTATTTTGCGGACCAAAGACATTGTCGACAGTGTTAGGGACCGCTCAGAATTTGTGAGCGGGGGGGGGGGAGTTTGTGGTGGAGCCCTTCCAAAATTTGTTAGCCCCCCCCCCTAAACTCGCCCTAAAAATGTTTTGGTCCCCCCTTTGAAGGGCCAGTTTTTTTAGTACCCCCCCTTCCAAAAAAATCAAAGCATTAATAGTTGATAATCGTTTCTGTTTCCACATATCCATCCATTCCTGTGCACTGGAATACTGGTCTGAAGGTAGACTCAGAAATAATCCTGTGGTAAACTCTTGGTGTTAGCATCACATCTTGTTAACAAGAATTAACCAAAATTGGTCATTCTGCTCGATCGACGGAGAGCGGGACAATTTAACTGGAAAAATTCAACCGCAAAACTCCGTTGTTACTTTTTAAACAATAAACCACATGTGTTACAACCACATGTTGCAGATATCTGAGAAAGGAATACATATGCTTGACTGGGAAAATACTACGCTTTATAATCATGAGATATTCTTAAATTGAATTACTAATGTTTACAGCGGGGTTCGGGGCGCAGCCCCGAAAGCTGAAGCAATTTTATTGATTCAGGAGAACTTTTTTAAAGAATTCTGAAGAGCATTTTTAGGACAATTGCACAACGTGAATTGCCAAAAAAATAATGAAAATTATTACGGACCCCCCTTTTAGAGCCAGTGAAAAATTTTGATCCCCCCTTGAAGGGGAGCAAAAAAAAGGGTTGCCCCCCCCTCTTTTTATTCCCCCCCCCCCCTTGCTGAGAAATTCGGAGTGGTCCAGTCACACTAGCCTACGCATTCTTCTTGTTGTTCTTATAACAGAATTACAGGTCGACCGAATTTCAGTTTCGGTAGTGGTTTCGGCGCCGAAACTGGCAGATTTTCGGTTCCGGTTTCGGCCATGAAGTTATAGCTCAGTTTCAGTTTCGGCCGAAACTGGTTTGACTTGTTCGGTTATAGTTTCGGTTTCGGCCGAATCCTATGCTGCAGTTTCGCTGAAGCCGAAACCAACCTCCGCCTCCCAGCAGTAGATAATTTCCGTAGACTAACTAGGCTGCAGCATAGGAACGCACACTATCACATATCCTGCTTTCTGTCTGCCATGCCCACGCTAATCACTAATAAAAACAATTTTTTTTCAATCCAAATTCACTCATATTTATGGCTTCATTGCACTAGAGGGAATTTGCGCTTTCATTTCTTTTTACATTTTCAAGCGCAGCTTATACTTGTTGATCGGAGCCCTTTTCCAGTGCTCTGGACTTCCCTCGCCGACATGAATTCATGGTTATTTAATTAAAGCAAGACTAGTGTCTCCAAAAAAAATGCTAACAGAAGTTTTGAAGTCTTTCCGTATTGACTGTTTTTTTTTTAATTCTGAAACATTTTCGTTGGGGGGGGGGGGGGGCGGGGGGGGGGGCACACATGGATTTGCTCAGCGTTTGGCAGAAAATGGGTAAACTGGGCTGTGCCTTCCAATATAGACTGTCTACGAAAACCACACACTCATTTTTTTTTTATTTTATCCTTGCTTTTGTCTAATTATTAAAACTGGTATTATTCAGGTTAGGTTGTAGTTCCGGTGTGGCGTTCCTCAGGGATATGTCCTGGGACCCCTCCTTTTTCTTGTATGTCTAAATGATTTAAAATTTAACAATATTAATATCTATGGCTTCAAGTTCGCTGATGACCTTAAAATTGGTGGGAAAAATCGTAACAGGTAGTCGTTCCCCTGATATTGACGCTAAAATAAATGAGGTGGCAGTCTTGTCAAGTGCTGGCAACTACCTCTACCTGTCAGCAAATGTCTCACTTTTCACGTAGGTGACCAAAATAAACGCCCATGTTATTTTCTTGAAAAAGAAATACTACCGCCTGCAACAGAATTACGTGACCTCGGGTTTTGGTTTACTGAAAATTTGAAAAAAGTCTCCACTGCCAGAAGGTGTGTGCATTTGCATATCGTTGCTTAGCCATCGTCAATAAGTGTTTCACGTCTGGGAACAACATTACTAAAGTTTTTGTGCCCCCAATTCTTAAATATGCAACTCCAGTTTAGTCTCCATATTTGGCACAAGATATTGACCAGCTCGAGGCTGTGCAGTGCAGATTCACGAAAAGCCTGCCGAGATTGAGAAACATTGTATATCGCGACAGACTTAACAGGCTTGGCCTGCAACTTTTGGAGATGCGTAGAATAAGATTTGATTTAATTTTGATATTTAAAATTTTGCACAACTTTATTTCCGTTGGTCTTTCATTCTTCGATTTTGTAACTTGCCAAATTGGTTTTAAATTACATCATAATTGCTCAGGAACGGAGTTATTGGCTCCACAGCCCTTCCGTCTTCCTTCCACATAGTGGTGGTAAATTTTATTTATTTATTTATTTAACTATTTTAGAACATTTGGTATAGGTTGTATTTCGTACTATCTGCAAAATACTAACCTTCAGCTTAAGCTTATTCTGTTAAACCGTGCATTAATTTTTGTATTTGTAATTTTCTTAGTCATACTTTTAGTTCTTTACATCCTCATACCGTCTACAGTTGTTGGACTGGTGTAAGCGGCCTTGTTTACCCTATCCCATTTTTTGCATTACAAGTCAATAAAGTTTTATTTATTTAGCCTATTTATTTATTTATAATTTTCTCAAGTCATGTACGCTCGTCATGTGTAAATATTGTAGTACTATTTCATTTTGTGTGTGGTTTAGCTGTATTAGAGTTTTTTGTTTGTCAAAACATGTTAACCGGATAATATTGCATTACACTGTCCTCAATGGAATGTCTCCCTGGAGGTTTTTCGGTTGTGTGTAGCCGCCTGCTTGCATGTCCCTACTGCGCCTGCGCGACGCAGTCCTGCTCTACAGTATATAAAGCTGGAACGTGGCTAGTTCCGTCATTCATTTTCCTCCAGAGGTTCCTACGCGTCACCTCGTTTTTCGTCTCCCGCCTTTCGTCCAGGAATTTGGATTTCGTCCCTTCTCCCCCAAGATGGCCACTGCTGAGACGGCTCTCCTCTCGACGTGGTTGCGCCCATCGCTCCGGCTTTGGATGCTGTTCTTCCACTTGCTAACCCCCTGCCTTTCGTCCGTAACAACCGCTGGGTGGCCGGCCTAGACCGGGACGCCTATGTCGCCTATGATGAAAGCGCACCGCTTCAAGACGGCCAACGGACCCCGCCTCCTCCCGACCTTTGGGCCCTGGCAGAGGACCTCCGCCACTGCGGCATCCCTTCGCATTTCGGCTTTCGGAAAGGAACATGCTCCAGGCCTACGCCCATGCTGACATTGTGCGTTCGCTTCAGACTCCCGCCATACCGGCCTCCGCCCTTCCTGCCGTCAACGCCACAACGGGGCTTTTGCCCTTCGGCCGTTCATCTGCACCAGATTCCCGGATGCAATTTGTTGCTGATTACCCGACCAACAATCGTTTCGGTTTCTATTGATTCCGTCAACGATTGAACTGCTGCCACACCAGCTTTGGTTACACGATGTCATTTCGACCAAGATTTTTAACTACTAAGTCAAGTATCAAGGCTGATTTTCTCATCTTGTACAGATTCTCATAATTTTCATCTGAGCCAACTTGTCTGGACAGGTTGTGTCGACTGCAGCAATCAACCTGGACTCTCGACTTATGCGTGACTGAACCACGTTTTTCGTGCAGAATCAAGACATCCCTGTTTTTCACCGCTCGTCTCGACCAAGATTACCCCTCATCTCGAGTGACATTCAAGACAACGGTTGCTGTCCACACTACTGCACGCTTAATTCGTGCAAAAACCTATGTTTTTGAGTGAAGAGTCAAGTTGGATGCCATCTGCATTTCTTGCTACCTGTCTCGTCCGTGGCTGACCCCACGTCTCGAGCGAAAATCAAGTCAGCAGTTGCTGCCCATACTGCTGCTCGTCTCATTCGTGGCTAAAAACCCACATTGTAACGGCGGACGCTACGACGGCTTAGGTGCTTGTAACGCCCCCGGTTTCCCTGGTGTACGTGGAGTTTCAGCTTGAGGTTAATCGGTGTTAATGACGACTTTTTACGTTATTCAACACAGCATGGACACTGTCCCAGCATGGGGGATGAAGCGCCGGTCCCAATTAAAGGGGCCTAACCTTAAACTGTCGGTATCGCTGCCACCAACGGTGGATTTAACTGTAGCTAAAATCTAAAGATGGGCTACATATTTAATTTTACACTAAAATACAATTAATCAAGTCTAGCAAACGACTGAAGCTTAAAACTCCTGGTTTTATTTTTGCGACAGAGAATGAAAAAGACACTTTACATTATAGTTTGCTTCTAAAAGCTTTTGAATACCATTGATTTAAAAGCAACAAGTTTGAATTTACAAAGTAGCAATTCACAAATCAGACAAACACACTTGGTTTGAATAAAAGTTTAAATTTTCACAATAGAAAAAGTAATATTAGGTGCTCCCGGAGACACCCACAAGACTCAACAGCCGCAACTGATAAAAGTCTGATAGTATGTTTCTACATGATCAACCGTCCACAGTTATGTTTCTAAGTTTTCCAAGTACAAAAGGATCAACCTCCCTTAGTTCCCTCGAGAACTGTTCTAAGTTATAAAAAGCCCGGCAATTTTACACTTAGGCATCAGTTTGTTTCAATTTGACTTCCATAAAGATCAAACCGTCATTTAGTTTAAGTTAAAAATCCATTTAAAATAAACTGGAAAAGTTGGTTTTGAGTAAGAGAACCACTCTGACGTTATGGGGAGAGGAAACCTAAGATGCCGCTACAGGCGTCTCCACCATAATTTTCCCTAGCTAGAGAGTTAAGTTAACTTTTAAACTAAAATTTAGAATATGGGGGTCCTAAACTGAACTTTCAAAATCTAAACTATAACATACGAACCACTACCATCGTGCCCGGCATGGCATTCACCGGACATGGCGTCTCCACGCCCGACTGGCATGACCGGTCTCTAGCTTGAGATCTGTGAGCTGTGCTAACTATGCATTCTGGGGCTGGGGTTTTATGCTGGAGAGGGGGGAAAGCGCGGACGTCGAGGATAGCTGCGGGAGTCTGATTGGCTGAGGGCCTCGAGAACAATGGAAAGTGGGAGGAGAAGTCGGATGAACAAAAGAACTGGGTGCAGAGCCGTTTGAAGGAGTAGGGACATGTAAGACGGAAAAGATAGGCCTGTTTTGAGTTTTACTCAATTGAACTTTCGGAAATAGGCCTTTATTTTGAATTATTGGCTATGGATTCCATATTTACATGATTGCAACTTGATTTGGCTCTTGTTAAAGCTTAATACTTTGGCTTGGGTAATGCATAAAGCATTACTATTAAATTGTATAAGCTTTAACTGTAAACTGCAGTGTTATACACCACAACTAGTTTTGGCTGGGGAGGGGGGCAAAAATGGGGGATTCGAAGTTTTTGCACAGTTTGACTTTCGGAAATGGGTTAAACAGATCTTTTTAAGAATTCTTTTAGTGTTTAATAGTAGATCAAGTTATTCGTAGGTTTTGGTAGGTCTCAGTCAGGGTAAAGGAGAACTAAAACAAACATATATACACTGAAAATTCGTGTCGGGTAGAATGCCAGGTCGTAATACGTTTATACGTTTGGACATATGATAGCGTTTCTGGGGGTAAAAGAATATAAATAAAGTATAAATGCGGTTAAATAAACTAGCTTAGTTGAATGCTATAACGCATTAAGTTACTGGGAACATTTAACGTTTAACATTTTTAAAGTTAAATTCGATCGTTGTGGAAATTTTTCATATGGGTTGCGGCCGACAAACACAATAAAAAATGTCACACTACAAATTGGTTGTCTGTATAAATCCTTTTTACAATACACTAAGCTAGTATGTTCGGGCTTTTTGCCCTAAAAGAAAAGGGATAAAATGAAAATACAAAAATACAGAGTTCAGCAATGGCGGCCATGATGAAGGTGCGATGTGGTGGGTTTGAGGTGATCTTCAAACGTAGTTTAATGGTTCTTCCTGATGGAAAGTTCGGATTTGGGCTTCCCCAAGAGTCTTGTATTTGGACAGGCTATTAAATGTCGAAGAGTTTGGGAGAATCGGACCATTATTGCAAAAACGGCTAGATATGCCTCGGCGAGGCATTTGGGTGCCTCAAGAAAAAAAATTTCAAATTTTTGAAAAACAGGCATTTTTCGGTGGCGCTCGTTTACACGCCCCCAAACGCAGGATTTTATTCGGGGTTCCTGAGAACTCGGAATAAAAGCTACAATAAAAGGGTTAGTGCACACAAGATATGCAATGAACACAAGACCGCCAAAATTAAGCAAAAAAAATTGACATGAAATAAAATACACTGTTGACATAAATGTTGACTTTGCCGTTTTGTATTTTTGGGGGACCAACGTTTTTGTGGCTTAGAGACCTGTAAGTAAAGTTTAAAAATTACAATTTAAAAACACTGTTTTTGCAGCCATTAACTAAATACTGTCCGCGCTGCTTGGTGCAGGAATATCGTACAAGTATATGAAAATGGGACAAAAAGGACATTTATCAAGAAACACACTAGTTTTAAAGTGAAAGTATAAAGTTAGGGTTTTTGTAAAAGAACACTGTCAAATGAGGCGTCCCGCTGCTTAATCGTTCGTACAAGTCCGGATTATGTCCAATTGCCGCGTCTTTTTTTTCTGTGTGACGGCCAAAAACACCTTGCCGTCCACCCTCAACCTAGGTTACGATAACTTTTAGAAGAGAATATTCTGTGAACACGCAGAAGAACACCGGCTCTATTTAACAGCAACTAATACCACTAGAATGGTTTTAAGGTTACCAAACAACTTGTTTACATGCTGAATTCGACACTAAAGGGTTTTAAAGTTTGACCCATAACTTAAACATAACAATACAACACTGGGAAGTTTTGTGGATAAAAACTAACAACCTTTTAACGACAGAGTTGACCTTTCGCACTCAGAGGTGAGACAGACGGTTTTTTATAAAGAAAACCATTTCGTGTAAAACTTAAAGAAGAGCCAACCGGGGACAGATTGCAGCTCCCGTAGAATATTCCTAATGAATATTTAATTAGTGTCGTTACAATCTTTGTCAATATTCTCCCACAGAGGGAGACGTTGATAGTGACAAAAAGAGTAAAGCATAGGCACTTAAAATTTAGGTGTGAATGCCAAAACGGGAATTAACTGAGAGTTACTTAAGGATGAGCTCTCAACTGACCAAAATGACAAAATAAAAAATGCAGGTAAAAATAATTTTCAGTCAATTTGTACTGAAACGAAACGTTTAACCATTAAATGTTTAACGAAAATGCTGATAGATGCAGCAACATTCACTAGATGCTTTCCAGGTTTGTCCAGTAGATTCTGAAGTTTTAAAATTAAAATTTCAACAAATACACTATTTTTAGGGTTGGTTGCTCCTAGATGGAGCCACGGTTGTAGCTACAAACTACACATTGTTTAAAGAAAACATGCACGGGAAAAAAACTCTAATTTAGAGAAAAACTACTTTAGGTTAAGTATTAAACCTCCGTTTTATTGGAAACACCAATTCAGTGCTAGAGCTATAATAAATGCATTTATTTCCACCCTAGACTGACATAGAATTCACACTAAAACATCGGTCCTACTTTTAACAAAAAAAAGGGACTGGGAAAAAAACTATGTTTAAGTTTTTTTATTTGCTTAACACACTGACTTTAAATTAGATTAAAATTCAGGCAACTTTACTTTACCAAACTCTGGGAAAAAATCAAAGCATATAGGGGGAACACTTTTAATGCCGACCTTTAAATTACTTGTCTCCAACTTATGATTGGGGGAAGTTAACTCACGTAACTTAAGCCATTCGTCAAAGCTAAACTCGCTAATTCTGGGTTTTTCTGACATGATTAAACTTTTGTTTATATCACTAGCTGACAAACTCCGTTTTATTTTGCCTTTAAGAGGCAGGTTCAACGTATTTTCCGTTGATTGTTTACACCAACAAGGATGGCGACAGTCCATCCACTGGTCAAGGGAGGGGACTTGGGTCTCATTATCTCGTAATGGGTTGACTTCCGAAGTCGTCAGCAGACCCCTTTCGTCTGCGCTTGAGGACTTAATGACGATTGGCGAAAGCACTGTGGGGGTTTGGGGCTTGACCAATCCCGCGGGGCTGGTTTGTCTACGGCGGCTCTTACGTTTATTTGATTGACGTGGGCCGATTCTGACGGGGGGGCGTAGCCACCTCGGCTGGCAAGGGAGAAAAATCACGGGGCGTGGCAGTTTCTGGTCTGCGCTGTAGGCTTAATGAATCTAATCCTGTCACGCCCAAAATGACATCGTAGAACGAATTGTTGACCGGTGTAATGCACGCTACTGTTTTTAACACGGTGCCATCATCTAACTTTAGGTTTAGATTTACTTGATCTAAGGTAAACACTTGCTTGCAAAAGGCAGTTTGACATTAAATTGTACGTTTTAAACGTGGCCAACCTCTTGCAAGCTTGGCGCTAACTAGCGAAACTGTGCTTCCGGAGTCGCATAAAATAATAATTTTATTTTTCTCTATGCTACCGGACAAAGTACTAGCCTTAAGAATTTTATTAGCATCTTTCCCGACTGGAAAACATGCGTTAACTTGCTGGGGTTTCGAGTTAAGTTCGGGGCATTCCCTACGAAAATGTTGGGGAGAATTGCACACGTAACAGCGCCTAACTCGATCTTGATTAGGGTTAGTTTTTTCTCTAGCACTAATGTTTATGGCAGGGTTCCATCCAGGGTTATCTGCTTTTACACTGACAGATTCGGCCGGATTAGCTGTCGTGTTGTGATTACGGTTGTGACTACGCTGTTGACCAGTAGGTTTAGAACCTTGGTTCGACGGTGCAGCTATGGGCTGTGTTTTGGCGGCACGAGTAACAGTTTCGTTAGCAATCTGTTTATTGCGGGTTGTGAACTCGTCACAAAGCTGGGCCGCTTCGGCCAGAGTTCCTAATCTGACTTGATCAGGGATCCATTTTCAGAGATGGGTTGGACACGATTTGTAAAATTGCTCCAAAAGTACTAGGCTGACAAGTTTATCATAGTCACGGTTAACCTTAGCCAAAGTTACCCAACGAGTGAAAAGAGTTTCTAACTCAAATACATAATCCTGGAATTGCATTTCTACACCTTTTTCGAGTGAACGAAATTGTGTTTGCAAAGACTCTTTAGTCTGTACAAAACGGGCCAGCAGTTTATTTTTGACTATTTCGTAATCCTGCATTTCAGCGTCTGTTAGCTGATCACAAACTTTAATAAAGACCTCACCGACGAGGGGTTGTAACGCCGTGACCCATTGGTCTTTAGGAATCGTTTGACTAGTTAAAGTTCGTTCGAAAATCTTAAGAAAACTGTTAATGTCAGTATTGGGCGTCCACCTATTTACCAATCGAACTATGTCGGCCACTTTAACATGTTTTGCAACTGGATTCGGGGGAAGTTGGGGGAGCGCCGTTAGCTCCATTTGGAGCAGGGTTAAGATTTATCGCAGCAGCATTTAGCTTCGCTAGTTCGAGCTGCTTGTCCAGTTTAGCTAATTCCATAGCACTGGCACGGTCTTTAATTTGGGCATCTTGGTCCCTTAAAGCTAGTTCATGAGCACGGCGCTTATCTGCGTCCGCAATATCGAGCGCTCTTAACTTTAATTCTTCTGCTTTTAAAAACAGTTCATTTTATTTAGCGGCTAATTCTTTTTTAGCAAAAATAGCAGCTTCTCTCCTTTCAATAGCATTAGCTAGTGCATCGTAAAGTTCGGTTAAATCTAATTTACCGTCTTCAAGGGCTGATCGTAATATTTTCTGCGATTCGGCTCGGGATTCACTTACGGTGAAGCCTAGGTTTAAACAGGCCTTCTTTAAGTCCTTGTTTGTTATATCACGAATGATTTCATCTAATTCTTCCATTTCGGACATTTTGAGTTTTAATGGTTAACGTGGTTTCAAAATAAAGTTTTTATAAATGAAACAAAAATTAAAAGCAGCCACTTAAAAATTTAACGTTACTTTTGAGTAGAGCGAATTATTAAAAAAAACTTCTCTCCCAAATCCAGTAAGATTGCACATAAAAAATACACTTCTAAGACCTCCAGCACTCTGGTATATGAATAGCTAAATTGCATAAATGCTAATAACTACAACACTCGGCTTGGCGGCCTCTAAGCATATCTCATGTACACTTACCCAATTGTACAATCGCTGTACGGTCAGTCTGTCCTTCCGTTCCACCGTAGTACGGGAAGTTCAGCCCTGATTCTCCGGAGTCGATCGTCACTGGCGGTCAAATCCACGGGACCTCGGCGTTGCACGCAAAATCCACGGCTTGGCTGCACGGAGCGTAGTTTCCCTCTCGGGCCTCTTCTCCTACAGCATCGGTTGGGGTTGAGACAGCTCTTGGCTTGAGTACGTCTACTGGAAGCTGCAGCTGTTGCTTCCTGGCGCCGGCAGTTGTTGGAGCTGCGGCGGGGGTTGTTCTATTTTTGACTTTAGTACGACTTCTGCTTCGTGACTTTTTTAGCTTGTCACAGGCATCTGCTTCGTGGCCTTGTTTGGATGGACCACAGACATCTAGTTGGAAGTGGCTTGCATCCTTCTAGGCATGTAGCATGGCAGGGGGGAAAACGCTTGACGGGAACAGCACCTGTTCATCCCACCGCTGCCACCAATTGTAACGGCGGACGCTACGATGGCTTAGGTGCTTGTAACGCCCCCGGTTTCCCTGGTGTACGTGGAGTTTCAGCTTGAGGTTAATCGGTGTTAATGACGACTTTTTACGTTATTTAACACAGCATGGACACTGTCCCAGCATGGGGGATGAAGCGCCGTTCCTAATTAAAGGGGCCTAACCTTAAACTGTCGGTATCGCTTCCACCATCGGTGGATTTAACTGTTTGTAAACGCGGTCTCGTATCAGACGCTCGTGGTGAGGACACCTCAACACCACCGAAGAAAAAACCTGAGGGCACTATTCTTCCACACCAGAAGAACAATCGTCTATATGGCGATTTCACTTTAAAA
>JAHWFP010092403.1:33973-48333 GCA_023313725.1 Lithobius niger | reverse complement strand
TAACCTGTCGACTCAGCACCAAGGAGGAGTATTTTTAGGCATTGCAAGGGAGTCCTGTGTGATTGTATCATACCGGACTTCATTGTGACGCATGGGGTGGGCTAAAGTGGGGAAGTGCATCTCATGTCTTTAGAAGCTAGCCTTTCGTTTCTGATGCAACTTCAATCGAATCTTACTATAGTTTCTGTAGAATTTCCTTCTGCACGAGGAAAGACCCAGAATGTGGGAGGAGCTTGTCCCTTTAAAAGGACAGGCCGACAACATTCTGTATCCAGTGTGAGGTCTTCAGTGTATTAGCAAGTCTAATGTGGTTCGTCGTGACATTGTCTCATGTATTCATGCTTAAGCTACCTTTGTGCTCGATCAACGTAAGTTATTGATGCCTGTTGTGCTTCATATGTATCCCAACGTTTGGCTATTAACTTTCGTCATTAACTTTAATTCAGTACAACACTGTGTATTGTCTTTTCCTACATGTCATTCTTCCCTAGTGTCCCCTAGCACTTGGGTTGACCTGGTTGCTCGGATGCAAACCACTTATGTGCTCCTTGGCTTCATACCACGTTACAATTGTTTGATGCCCTACTCTCCACAAGAACATCGTTGATTGCTATAGCAAAAAGAAGGGGACTAAGGCAGCACCCCTGAGGGAGTCCTCGTCTGGAGCAGAAGACAGCGGACCAAAAGCCACCCACTCTGGTGGCAAAATGACAAACCCCCAAAAGTGCACAAATAACTTTTATGAGGCCGTGGCCCACACCCATATTGACCATACTGCAATGCACCCACTCCACATCCATGGTGTACTCCGCCTTTATGTCTAAGAAAACCGTGATCACAGTATGGCCCTGTGACCACGATTCGTAAATGCCTGACAGCAGAAACATCACTGCGTCCTAGGCACTACGGCCAGCTCGATACCCGAATTGAACAAATGCTAAACAGGCATGGGACTCCAGGTCACTCTCCTGCCTCCTAACCAGCATCCGCTCGTAGATCTTTCTAAAATTGGATAAGAGAGAGATCGGCCTATAATTAGACACAAGCGAGCTCACCGACCCTGGCTTGTGCAGAGGGACAATGATGGCGAAAAGCCATGAATCTGGTACCAAATCATTCTGGAAAATGGCACAGAAAAGCTCAACACCCCTGACATACAAGGCGGAATCGAGATCGCGTAGCATTCTACAGGATACTCCATCTATTCCTGCAGCACTGCTATCTCTGCAGTTTGCTAACGCTGAGAAGAATTCTGACTCCACCAATGGGCGGTCAGATGGGGACCCATCAATACAGCTGCCTGCAGGGACAGGCGGAGGTAGACCAACTGGGAGAGCAAACACACTTGCAAATCTTCTGCAGAAGGTGTCAGCCATCGTCTCTCCTTTTAATATGGCACCTGGCTCCCCCCCTCCCCCCCTGAGTCATAGGACCACTTCTGCGATACATACTCATATGCCTGATTCACCACATGCCATGCTCTCGTGAGCGATGCCGCAGAGCAGACCTGCCCACAAACTCTGTCCAGGTACAGGTCACGCTCAAAACGTATAATGTACGCTGATTCCCTAGACGTACCCTTGTTCACAAACCAGGTCTCATCACAAAGATACCTCTTCCAGCGCCTATATGCCTGTTGACGATAACGTACTGCACGTGAACACAAAACAGTCCACCTACTAGGCTGAGACCTCATCACAGCTCGAGGCTGTTTGCAGCAGTCCACCCTAACAGGAGTAACATCATGAACGTCTAGCCACTCTTCCATAATGCCACTAGAAATCTGTGGTCTCATCCTGGCGCGAGCCCGTCGTGGGGCAGCACTGAGACGCCGTCCGCTCGTGTCGACCCGAACAGAACCCCAGTCATAGAGGTGGGCATTAAAAAGCCCACACACTATCAGATGACCAGGGAACTGACGAAACCAAGCGTCCCACTCTCTAGTTGTCCGTACACTCTTAACATGGACAACAACAACAGTTACTCAATGCGCTGACATAAAAATCCTAACAGCACACACATCAAGACCAGGAAACACAAGAGGTACAGGGCACAGAACATATGGGACAGCCCATTTGACGAAAATCCCAACCCCATCCCCACCTGTGACAAAATCATACAGCAAAGCAGCAGTCAAAATCATACGCGCGACAACAGTTCGTCAATTTCATGTTTTTTGGTGACTAAACTCCTGGCATTCCAGGAAGCGATAGAAAATGCCGTGGATCCGAAAGAAAGAACACATGCACTAAACCCTATCCTAATCGGCCGCGACTCTAACATATACCTACTCCCTCCTTCACTCCTTCATCACATCCCTGCTGCAAATCTGCAGGATTATCATTAGCACTACAGCCAACAGAAATTAAACTAGCAATGTCCAAATCAAAAACCTCAGCTTCAAACAACTCCGAACCTATGTGAATTACTGTCACCTTGGATAGCTGCATTACAATAATTATGAACGTTCTCTTGATTACTTGTATCTCCACCATAATCCTTATCTGATCACTTTTACCACCACCATATTCTTTCACCTGATCATCATCATACTCAACCACTTCTATCTCAGCTCCTACAAACCGGTTAACCTCGGAATTGTCGACCGCATGACCCGACGAAACTTGCACGTCTTGTGTTGCTACATCACTGCCACAAAGGACAACATCACTCATTTCGCTTGACCTGACCGAAGTGCATTCCTGACCACTAGCTGAAGAACGAGAACGATTGCCTCTTTTCTTCTTCCTGGCTGGAGGTGAGTCGCCTCTTTCCCCACTGCCAGGAGCACACACAACTAACGAAACACTCGGCATCGTCAATTTCGTGACTACATTCAGTCAGTACCTTCCTAAAGCACAGAACAGAGCGAACAGAACGCAGCACTGTTAGAGACAGTTTGGCTTCAAACTTGCCTTCGCGTGTGTGCAGTGATGTTGCGTCAGCCACTCAGTACCTTCATAAACTACAATACAGTTCAACAAGCTCAGCAGAGTATTCGATACATCATACCTTCACCGCGACCAGACCTGGTTAATGGACGTGACCAGGATTGGCTAATAGATGTGACCCGGCGAGAGCAATGCAAAATTGCGAACCTTCTAAGGGAGGTGGTTTGCTGAGGTGGAGGTTTGAGCATGCGCGAGGAAACAGTTTTGACGAAACAGATTCATTGCTGACGATGTTGACGTCAATCAAGCCGCATCAACACGGATATTAGCAAGGAATGAGGCAAACTGTCACCAACAGTGGTGCGTTTGGTTCGCTCTGTTTGGACTAAGGTTCGACCAAGTTCGGGTAAATACCCGACCGGGTACCAGGTATTGCTATTTTTGACCCGGCTCGGACTCGGTAAAAATTCGACCAAGTACAAACAAGGTAATAATTATTTGTTGAAAAAATTATTTTATTTTCATAGTTTCATTTATACCTTCTGGATCTCCCAACAACTACTTGCACACAATAGATATTCATTAATGAGCACAGAAAAAATCAGATAAATTGCTTTAATAGCTTCGGAGAACCAATTTTTTTTTAATTACGGGCTGTAAACGAACTAAAATTGAAAATCTCCGTGTTGAGAAAACGTGTCCGTAAGTTGGAGATAGTTACGCTAAAAATCGTTGTTCCACCTGATAAGCGATAGTGTGAAGGTTTAAAGGATCCTTTTCCATTTTAGTTGTACATCGCAGCTGCTGTTTTAAATTTTTTAATGTTGTGACACATCATCTTTCTTGTGATTTTCAACAACGAACTTAACATAAGCGCTCACGTGAAATCCGAAGCGCGCGATGGCGGCCATTGTGAAATCACCTGTCAGCCAATGAGAGCGCGCCAAATCGGTCACGTGGTGCCAAGTGGCCAATGAGGAAACGAGATCTTCCAATTGATTTGGAAAGGCAGCTCAAAACTGCCAGAAACAGCCTCTTACATTCCATCTGATTGGCCAATGCCAAATGGGCATCGAGAAAATGTATTGAGAGGCCCAAATAGAGAGGAATTCCAGCTTTTCAATGAACCCAAGATAGCGGCGCCCAGTCAAATGGTTTGATCGTTACCGCTGCCGAAAATGACTAGTTTTTTGTTCTTGGACTTCGAAAAAAGGAATGAACACCACATTTTTGCAGTTTTTAGGGTGACTGCAAAGTGCTTTTTGTAAAAGTATAGACATCGTTAACAACGTGCGTTTTGTTTGCAGAAATCGATGCACAACATATCAGGTAGCGAATTTCAGTTTTTCTCATGTCGATATTTTGGCCGAAAATTGCATTTTTCGACCCGCACTTCCCCATAACGGTTTCGAGGTATATACCGTCACTCCACTTGGGCCACATCGTTGCTTAAAGGATTAAAGCCAACAAAGGCCTATTGGGCCAAAGTAACCAAAATGCACTTTATTTTTCATTTCACTTTATTATTAAAAAAATAAGAATTGCAACAAACAATTGCTGGTCAGTTTAATTTTTCACTTCACTTTATTTAATAACGTAAAGTTTATAATTAAAAAAATTGGAAGAAAGAAATACTGGTATTTTACAGTACTTTAAAGTTGGTTTCGTCCTTTTCTTTTGCTTTCGTTCATTGTTATACTATGTGCAATACAAAACTGGACGAAAGCAAAATGAAAATGACTGAAAGAAAAAAAAAGAACGAAACTAAAGTAAAAAAAGCTGCATATTAACCATAAAACAAAAATTGAAAATCTGCGACCCGATTTTACTACTCGGACTCGGCTCGGTGGGTATTCATAATTACTCGGATCGGCTCGGACTCGGTTTTTTGTTACCCGGTCGATCCCTACTTTGGACGGTTAGGAAGGTACCGTTTGTCAAACGGAATCGCAACCGCAAAGTGATCAGCCCCGGGACAAATGTTATCGGCTGCAGATCACTACTCGGGGTGACGTTAGCCAGCTGAGCTTGCAGTTGAGAACTGGGCAAAAGACACTGATAACTGGGCATCACACTGTGAGACCCTGTGTCATCCCTCCGAGCACGCTCTCTCTGGTGTTGAACCTTGTTAACTGGGATGGCACACCCCTTGGCTGCAACTAACTCTACAGCCATTTCTGCCCGCACAGCCCTTAGGTGGTCACAGATGTGACGAAGCTGATAGTGTGCTGAGAACGACGCGCAGTAAATACTCGTGCATTCGCGTCTAAAATGGCTGCGCATCGAGCATTTCAACAATTGGGGCAGGCGATCCGTGGCCACAACCAACGATGGCATACCCATGACAACGCAGACATTTGGCACATGTTCAATGGTTTTGAACGGCTTTAAGCGGAAGGTAATGAGACACACAGCTATGTCACAAACTTCTTCCACACGAATCACTAGATGCTCAAAAATGTGCATCTCAAGAGTGGCAAAATCCTGAAATGCTGCCGCAACATCTGCTGGGGTCACACTGTGATGCAGCCAATGCAGTCTCGCATGGACAGGCTGATCATGCAAGTCGTATATCTCAACTGGTGAGCCGTTAATGACTAGCCTTGCAGCAAAAAGCTTCTGTTTTTGCAGCGGGTGTCACAAAAGTTACTATGGGAGTATGGTTTCCCTTTCTCTCCACATAACAGTATTAGGGGCCTAGTCAAATCTGCTGACAACAGGCCACCACCATACTGCTTCTTAAGAGCTACGATTTTACGGATGTAGTTCCGCAGATCCTCTACATTTGCCCCATCTGGAACAAAGGGGTTCAAGTTCAATGCTGGTTGATTTTGCCCCTTCACTGCAGCAGAGAACATCCTCTCGACAGTCTGTAGAACTTCCTTGTGGCCCTTTGCCTTATGAGGAGCCTGGCTTCCCTCTGAGACTTGTTCACGCTGCACCGTATGGCTGCCATCTTGTTGACTTCCACTAACCACAACACTTGGAACATATCTCAAACCGTACCTTTGCTACTGCCTCTTTGGGTATCCAACTTTCTGCTTGACCCAACACTTCTACAAAGACATCGTCATCAACCAGTCCTGTCTTGATGTCCGATGAAGACAGAATTTTCGTTCTACACAATTCCTGCAACAAGACATCTACATTGTCAGCCATCTTGTCGCGATTTCGGGAGCATTGTTGCTTCCTCGGCCGTTCCTAAAACAGCTTATCAACGTTCATTGTTGCAATCACAGGACAATAACTAATACATATCCTAATTAACATTACAACAAACACTGGTTGTAGCACATTAGAGTTGCGTTGTGGTAAAATTACATACCAATGACTCACAACATCAAGACAAATAAGCAGTTAGCCACTCGTGTGTAGTAAGAAACACTACTCTGCACCAAAAATACCTTACTTGCTGGTTACACCTATACCATTTCGCAGATACACAGACGGAAAAGTTTACTGAACGCTCGTTTAAAAAATGGGATGACAAGGCCATTATCGAAAACTTTTGGCAAATTACAGACAAGGTTCACAGTGGGAAGTGTTTGCTTCAAATATGCATGATGACAAGCTAAATATTACAGTGAAAGGGCTACAGTAAAGCAAACACGGCCCATGATGTGTAGAAAAACAGACCACTCAGTACTAATGAAAGTAAATAACGTTTTACCTTTTTCATGAATTTGATGGTATTATTTCAGGCAACATGATTATCTTCTTGGAAGGATGTAATCTAGGACAAGTTCAAGTTACTCAACAAACCACATCACAAAAGTAACCAGGTTAGAAGAGACACAGCGAAAGACTCATTCATTACTCACGTTTCGGAGTGTGAGGCAATGGTACATTTTGTACAGCCTCGCTCCATACATTAAAAAATATCAAGTAATAAACATTAGCAATGCACTTAATAGATTTGAAATAAACAAATCAGTAAAATAATAATACAATTACATACCTAGTTAAGTAGCACCAATAATTAATAAGGCAAGACAAGGCCATATGAGAGATAAGGCATCAGGAACAGCTTAGAATCCGGGCAGAATGTAAAGGCCAATGAAAGGAAGAAACAAAGTGAATTTTCATCCAAAGACACGACACTATACAGGGTTGGGCAGAAAGGAAGGGCCACCCTTGGCAATCAAAGATGGTTAATGTTAGGATAATGGAACTTTGCATGGTATGTAGGCGAACGGGGCGCCAACTCACCACGTGTCAATCACTGACCTTGATGCACATTTTCAAGAGTATCGTGATGCTAACTTTTTAACCATACTTCGTGGAACCCCAGTGTAAATTAGAAACTTGTAGACACTGAAAAGGCATGGCCATTGCAAAAAACCGAACGAAATTCGGTACGTTAGTTTAGGAATTAAGGAAATTACAAGTTACAAGCATCATTCTGTTGTGCCGGCCGAGTGGCTTTCCTGCCAAACAGTTCTGCCAGGGTCTTTCGTACACCACGCATTTTATTGATTGGTATATGGTGTTGGCAGCATACGCAAATTGGCAAAATTCAGTAACTGTAATCGGCTCTGAAACAACATCAGAAATATTAACCTGAGGGACGAACAACTTTAGTTTTATTTTCTAGATGACCACGGTGACTAAATTATGCCACCTTGCATAATATGCAGCAACATTCTGCCTATACGTGAATGTAGCAGATTGTGTCTAGCTGGTGTCGAGTCATCAGGATGTCAGTTGCTGTTTGTTTCCAAGCAGACTTCACGTACTTTGAGAACCACTGTACTTTATTTCACACTCATTGTTTGGCAGGAAAGCCACTCGGTCATCACAACAGAATGATGCTTGCAATTTCCGTAATTCCTAAACTAACGTACCGAATTTAGTTCCGTTTTTTGCAACGGCCATGCCTTGTCAATGTCTACAAGTTTCTAATTTACACTGGGGTTCTACGAAGCATGGTTAAAAGTTAGTATCACGATGACCTTGAAAATGTGCGTCAAGGTCAGTGATCGACACATGGTTAGTTGGCCTCCAGTTCGCCTACATACCATGCAAAGTTTCATTATCCTAACATTAACCATCTTTGATTGCCAAGGGTGGCCTTTCCTTTCTGCCCCACCCTGTTTAACCATTATGACAGCCTTCGCTGGGGATCCAGTAGACGACACTGTTGGTGCTGGGTGGTTTCTCCACATTGAAGCTTGCATCATCTTCGTCCTCCTCACCCGGGTCTGCAGCCTCAATCCCCTAATGCTGCCATCATCTCCTCCCTCCTCATTCCCTTCAGTTTGAGCCATGCGTGACATAAATCTCATCGGTGTTGTTGTTGTGGTACGACCACCTCCAAACTGGCTCCTCTTCCTAGCCTTTCGAACGTCTGGTCCACTTCCTTCCTCCACCAGACTTTCAGCAGCATGATGACTGGATTCTCTCTCTACTCCTTCTGTGTCTCTCAATATCTTCTCGCTTAGAAGCCTCCTCAGATCTTAGGATTCCAAAAACAGCAGTCAATGGCATACCTCACCAGGATCCTCTGAACCTTTTCACTGCCCTCTGACAGATAAGAGACCTTTCCACTGGATCGACTGGTGCCTTTGTCTTTAATGGGGCTTTCCACACTTTCGCACACCTGCTCTGGCTGGGAATCCGAGCCTAAATATTTGACTTTCACATTTTCAAACCAACCTTCTCCATCTTTCACTTTCATAAGGCAGCTTCTAGTACTCTTTATCGCCCCTCTCATTATGCTAGGAGTTGGGCCTTCGGGTGCTCCGAACTGAACTCAATTCCCATCTTGGTACGTGTTGACTTCTCATACAGCTCCCAGCATAGTTTACCCTGTCTTTCCCTGCTTACCATTGTGTTCAAGAACGGCAGTCTGCCCCTGTTCTCTTCTAATGTAAAACCAAGCTCAGCTATCCACGAGTTAAAGTCTTTCTCCACTGCAGCCAACATTCTATCCCTCCCTGCCGTGAAGGTGTCAAGGACAAATCTCTCACCCAGATCTTAAAGATGGATGGCCCAGGATGGTGCTTTCATCCAGACACTCCAAGATGGTCTCCGCTAGTACCAACGATGAGGAATAATCCATTGGGGTGCCAGCGATCTGCCAGTACGTGACCCCTCAGAATTGGATATAGATATTCATGAGTAACTCTTTAAACAGCCGACAGTCAAGCTGGTAATCTAAATTTCTTCGTAATCTTATCCTTTTGCACCGCGTCAACAAATATTTGCATTATGAGGTGGTGTTAGAGGCTCAGCAACAATGCTGGACTTCAAAATATTTCCCTCTTCAAGAACCACTTTCTCTAGCTGCAGCAGGTAATCATACGTATAATGATCAACGAATACCGTCCACATACATACTGTCGAAGTCTCGAGCAAGACATTAGTCCATGGGCTGGGTGCCTCTTTTCACCAAGGTGATGATCCAGTTCGGGTACCCTGGTTTGTGAACCTTCACCTGGTTGAAGACACTAGCCAGAGCAGAGTCTTAAGTCTTACCTGACCGCAGGTTGTTCGTGACACCTTACGTAAGTAGCCCCTCTTCCTCCAGTCTTTTGAGATGTCCATCCAAGCACCGGGTGGATGGCATGTCGAAGATTGTAATCTTGTAGCCTTCGTATCTTGTAGCCTTTCTTCGAGCTGTCGGATATACGCCCGCTCGGTCCGTCACAACTGTAAGGGTTGTCTTCACCACTTTAGTTGCAAAAATTGACCGATTTCTCCCCAGACATTTCAGCACCTGGACTTGTATTTAAGGCATATTGGACCTGCCTTCCAGAGTCTTTAATCCAACAACGCTTTTCTTGAGACTACACACTACATTGTGGTGCATCTGGTACCTGCCAATCAGAACTTGAACATCAGCAATGCATTCGCTATCGGCACAAACGGCCTGCTCTTCCAGTTCTAGAGTCCTCTTCGACAGAATCTCTACGAAAGGATGAGGTCGCAGCAGCAGCCCATGTTGACTTAGGTTCCCACTCCCTGGAATTACACTCAGACTCAGATCGTTGCTGACCCTTTGCCCACCAAGTCGACTTTCTCTAAATCGCTCAGCCCCCTCGCAGGAAGCAGCTCTTCCTGCTCACACCTCACACGCTGGGTTTCGGTTTCGTTCTCCAACTCGTTTACATTGTAGGTCATTCCAGTGCATGCACTATGACTTCTTTGAGCTAAAAGCATGGAAACTCTTCTTGTCATAGGAGATTAGATGTATACCCAGCCTGGTCAGTTTTTGAAGATACCGTTGTTGAACAAACGTCCTCATTCTCTCCTCATTTTCTCAAATCTGTTCGCATATCAGCTTGAATAACCCTATTCCAAGTTTTGGTCACAGAATCTCATACAACTTGTTTCATTGAAATCGCACTCGATGAATCCTTATATGGCCCTCCATGAGCCGCTCTAAAAGAAACAGTCTAGTAGCATGGATAGCAATCGCTTTACCCCTAACAACCGTCAATTTAGGATTAACCATCATCGAACGAGTGTAAATCCCCTCTCTCTTAAATGTAAGGTTGAACATTAAATGAGATTCAAACTGCATAAGGTGGTTACTAGTCTTTTCAAGTCTCCTTACTTCCCTAAACACCAAAGGATGATGTGCCTCCTCAATCACTTTGAATACTGACATCTCGATTTCGTTACTGTGGTTAACATTCATGACAAACCTTACAGTTCACTGACGCAGCACCAAATCAAAGGTTTTCACTTAAAACCTTTGAATTTTCGGCAATCAATACCAATTTTGGCCTTCAGGCAGTCCAGAGACTCGCACCCACACTTTTCAACAGCTTTCTCACATTCCTACGAACTTCCTCCCGCCACTTCACAGTAAGCCTTGAGCCAGCTATCCAGGTCTTGGTTAGCATTGCTCACCTGTAGAGGTGGAATGGGGAGAAACTTTTACAGTTTGCCTTCAGATTCCTACTCAATACAAGTGACAATACTTCCAATTTGTTTCCATGCAGGTTCGTGACTTCTAAAGCATGGAGGTGTGCTCCCTTCTTAGAATTTGACTTGAGCGTGCCCTCTGTACGTCTATGTGATGTTTTGATTTGATACAATGCATCGCCACAGCATTTCTTCGATCCTCATCCAAGGTGGATTGGTGTGAGAGTCCAAGTGCGTCTCCAAGCCACCCCTGGAAGAGGATTGAAGGAACAAATGTACAATTGAGAAACTTGCATCTATTAAGTGCTGTAGTGCTTTACCAATTAATTATTTTTAAAGCACAACAGCACTTAAACAGATGCAATTTTCTCAATTGTACAATTGGTTATTTAAATTAAAAATCATCAGTTTTTATCCGTGTACATTTTAACACGTAAAGTGAAATTTTAATCATATAACTCTATTTTTATGGCGCACTTGACGTTTTTGTTTGTAATCCCTGCACCTATTTTGGGGTATGGCTATGTCCTCGACAATTGAATTGATGTGGTGCTCGATTATTTATAGGGGGAGTGCATGACTGCGGGTCCGGGCTCTCCGAAATAAAATTCAAATTCAAACGCAGGTGAATAATTATTGGTGTATTTTTTTTTTTTTGCTAAGGTGTGAACGCGCACACATGCAGTGGTTGTTGCTGCCGCAGTTTGAAACAATTCAGTTCAGCTCTGAAAGCCTTCATCTACGGAATAAATACGCCATTCTATTGTTTCTTGCTGCCAATTTCGATGCCGAATGGGACTTAGTTTGGTTTAAAACTATATGCGTTTGGCTGAAACACGTATTCTTTGAATTCGATTCATTTTATTGCTAAGAAGCCATGGCCCATAGCCGTAGGCTCCTACACAAACATAATACACAAACTCAAAGGGTTCAAAGGGTTTTAGCGAGCGTTAACCACTCCTGGTTATCTGCCGACGAAGCCCTTAGGCCCATAACAATCAAAGTACATGCCCACCAACAATCAGCTGTTTCGCAAATGCACGAAGAATGGACTTAGCGTTTGCTGATTGGCATTATTCCCTAATTCCAACACGCTAGTGTGTCGCGCCAATTTAGGCAACAAACATCACAACAAACATCACATCAATTCAATTGTCGATGTTGTAAACCATTGTAGCGCGACGCCATTATTGTTTTATTGTTTTGTATTATATCGTGAAGCATAGTTGGGCACATTTCAGGAACTTGGGGAAAAATAATATTGCGGTACAAAAGCTTAAATTGTGTTGAAATCGAGAGCAATGACCCACCTGACAAAAATTAACTCGTGTAGGAATGCCAGCTAAGCTGCTTTCAATGCAAAATCTGACCCTCAATAACGTTGAAAATGTGTTACTACCTACTAGTCCGCTCATCCCCATTCCCCATGTTAAATCCCATAGGGTGATTATTCATTGCTACCGAGATAACGGGAAGGCTTCCAGCTATGAAATTGGACGAATGGGTGCAGCACACACGAACTGCGTAACTTTGATGGTTTGGAGCCTGGGGAACGGGGATGGAGTGGGATGGCGCGTAAGTACGAAAATATTGTTATAACCATTGTTAGTATTGTCGGCATCGTCTCTCATTGGACTGCCAAAGTTCGGACAAAGAGAACGTGTATACTGACGTGCGTGCCTAGACATACACTAGTGTATCACGATAAATCTAAACAACGTTGCAAAGAAATTGTATTCACGTCCAATTCACGAAAAATAAACCAACTGTAAACACAAAGCAAAATAAACAAAGCCAAAAACTGGTAAGAGAGGCCACCAAGTTGAGCGTGGTTCGGACCTTCTAAGGAGTGATATCAACACACCAAAACATTCACCAACTTAATCGCACCGAATAATACTTTGGACGTTAAATGCAAACTTGAACATTGCTACCGAAAGTAGCAATGTTCTAGTTTTCATTTAATCTTCGAATTATTACGTGGTACGATTAAGTTGGCGAATGTTTTGGTGTGTTGATATCACGTCTTTGAAGGGCCAAACTATTCGGAACTTAGCGGCCCCTTTTACCAGTTTTGGTTTTTGATATGATAAAGTAATCTTAACCAATAAAACGGCAGTTGCCACTCTTTTGCCAGCGCTGACCCAAATATGCTTTAAACAATGCTTTAACAATGATAAAAGAACAATATCTTTTCCGGCAGAAAAAGAAAAAAGAAGGTTTAGGGTTTAGGTTTATTTAAGGACGGAAAAAAAGAAAAAAGAAAAAAGAATTTATCGGAGGAAACAATACAGAAGCAATGGTGTAACAATAATGCTGCAAACAACAATGTCTTTACAAACATGCATTGTACTTGGTTTCATGAAGTCTCACGTAATTGGGCATGAGTGAAAAAGATGAAAAAAATATCTGTCTGCTCCCGGGTTACAGGGCTTTGAAAGACACAAAAAATGTGCAGTCGGATTCACTTAGGAAAAAAAAAACTACTCAACAGGACGTGAAAGACACCTTCTGCTCCCGGGTAACGGAAATGAATGAAGGATGGTGGAATGAATCGCAGGATACATGGATTCAGTGAGCGAAGCAACCTTAGCGAAATTACCCCTCTTCAAGAACCTGCATTATTTAAATTACACATTTCACTGTTATGGGGCAACTGCTAGAGCTAGTTCGTAATAAAGCTAGTTCGTAATAAAGATAATGCTTCGTCTTCACGTTTCCTCACAGTGCGAGTGAACAATATTGTTGGCTCACCATTATTGTTGGCATTTCTTTATTGTTTAGTCGATGCCTGTGAGCTCTCTGTTGCCCATGTGCAGTGGGTTTGTATGGCGGTGTATTGGTGTATTGAGTTTTAGATGTGTTCCATAGGTGGTATGCGGTTGTGCACGCACTGGTATTGATTTATTTCTCTGTCTTTTGAGATGTGGTTTGTATTTACATCATAGGGTGGGCGCATGACCTTGGGCCAGGGCCCCAATAAACAGTACTTGACTTGAAGCTGGTCTAGTAGCTGGGCCTTATTAAGGCTTCGCAGACAACCAGAAATGGTTAATGCACGCTAAAACCCTTTGAACCCATTAATGCTGGCGTTGGTTGATTGGCATTATTACCTAATTACAATGTTTAAAACAATGCAAAACAATAAAACTGATTGTTTAGGGTCCCTTGACTGCGGAATGGCTCGACCAATTGAAAAAATGGTCTCTTTGAGGATGAAGGACCAGGAATGTTCTGGCTTAGAACATGTTTCGGATTTTAGGTAGGTGCAGTAGTTTTTTTCTGAAACGGTGGCAGAACAAGTGAACATTGTTCAAATTTACTCAAATTGACGTGTGGCTCCCTACTTTTATTATTTTAGTATTTTTGTATAAATACAAGCATTGTTTCCGGCTGCCCGGAGATTTGTTTAACCCGTGGTTGTTTCCCAGTATGTGCTCAGTGCTGCCTGATCGTTCACTGCAACAGTCGATTTTTGTTTGTGTAACACTCTCCCTTTCCGCCAATCCTCTCTCTTCCTTCTCCCCTCCTCCTTTTATCCCGTCCTCTCCCTCTCCTCTTGGGTTTCCTTCCCTTTCTCTTGTTTGCTATACGTAG
>JAHWFP010092403.1:14933-28973 GCA_023313725.1 Lithobius niger | reverse complement strand
GTACAATTGAGAAAATTGCATGTGTTTAAGTGCTGTTGTGCTTTACGAATCATATATTTAAAACGTAAAGCACAACAGCACTTAAACAGATGCAATTTTCTCAATTGTACATTTTATTATTTCAATTGAAAATGATCAATTTTTATCCGTGTACATTTTAGCAAGTGAAAATTCAATCATATAACCCCTTTTTACGGCACACCTGACGTTTTTGTTTGTAATCAATAATATCTGTGATTAAGTGATTGATTTTATTTTCGGAACTCAGACCAAAACTGATCAACAGCCCCACTGACAACAATAAGCGTCGGCGTAGCATTTACTTCCACAATGTTTCTTGTTGTAGCCACTAACAGAAATTACAAGTGGGACTTCATTCCCCGGAGAAAAACCGTGGACCATGCAATGTGTCAATAGCTATTAGTTGAATATTTGGTACGGAGATCATCTTTAATATTTCGTTATTTTTACTCTACACTTATGTTCTGTTGGTAAAAGGCACACAGTATTTGGGGTAATTGAATGATGAATGTACATTTAGTCTTTCATGACATTTAATTTTTCATCTTGATTTGCTCTTTAGTGGAATTAAATGTTGTTGAAGAACTTTGTAAGTCACTTGTTGAAACGATTCCAATCCGTACGTTTAAAAATATGTTTACAAAGTCATTGGCATTTTTCTGTCTCATATTCATTGTTAATTCGCCATAAGTAAACAATTCTTGGCATAAACATTCAGAGTACCTGTTTATTTCAATGTTTCTTTATTGTGCTCATTGTGATTTACTTCCAATACAATTCCAATTGTTTCATTGATTAGGCCAACTGTTGCATCATTGTTTCTGTGAAGCATGATTTTTAGCATCAATTATATTGATGATAATTTTTTTCTTGGACTGCAGTTCTTGTGCGCTCCTTTTAATTTGCATTGTTGAGTTTTTCTGTTTTCTCTCATAGATACCGTACGCCATCAAATGTGTCAACAGCTACGAGCTGAATGTCTGGTATGGCAATCGTCTTTAGTTTTGAGTTATTTATTACCCTATAATACGTATAGTATATATGTAGAGAAATATTCAACCTACAGTACATCTTTGATGTTCAGTATCAACATCTTTGTCACTCTTACACTTTAACACTCTTATATTTATATACTTTACAGTTACGTTTGAAACCATTGAAATTTCATCAATAACTGTAAGTTGGACGATCTGAAATTCTGTTCGTAGTACCTTTAAAACCTACACAGGTCGTAGCATGCTTGGATAGTTAGTCCTTTTATGTTGGAGGCTACAATACCAGTTCGTGCCATAACTGCAATATTTTTCTGCTGAGTTGTATCCAACTTTTAAAGGTTTCTACGCAAAATATTTTCTGGGCCTGCCACGTCCCATTATAAACGGACGTAAAGGAGCATTGTGTTGCAAGGCGTCACAACAGTATTAAAAGTTCTTATTTGGTCATTGTTCAACTTATTGACGATTGTTTCTGACAGAGGTCCTAGAAAAGCGATCTTAAATGCTTACCCATTGACCTGATAAGAAACAGCAAGATATTACCAAGGTAAATACGGAATTTATTCCAGTTTAAGGACCGCAACAGTTCTAAGGGTTACATTATTTTGTTCTAATTATCAAGTCTGAAAGTTAGGCCAACCTTATCGGTCGGCAGAAAATGTCACTTTCCCAGCAACAGATTCTAACGTTTTGGCTGTGAACGTATGCCCATGTGCAGATGTTTCCACATCCTGGCACTGAACTATTGGCCACTGCTGGCCTGCTACCACAGTGGGCCTTAGGAATGCTCTTCTGTCTCCAACAATTTCCCCCTTGACATCAGTACCTAGTAGGCAAAACGGACATGAAGTAGATTAGTCAAGTGGACTTAATGCACACCAGTTTGTGGCTCTGTCGGCAGTCGGCTATGTTGTTCTGGGTTGGAACATAGTAGATACTAATACGTCCTGCATCCACCGTCTCCCTTACATGGTGCTAGAGAATACCTATGCATTTAGTACTTGAGCGTTCAACATAACTCACAGTACACGCTCTGGCGCTTTGCGAGTCCGTGTAGTCTGCTGTCACATCTTCAGGCGTCAGCAATCCTGGATCCTGAAGCAGTTCCTGTGTCCATAGGCTTTCTTGTTCAGCTTGGTTTATGGCTTTGTATTCGGATTCCATTGACGATAACTTACAGACTTTTGGAGGTTTGACTTCCATAAGAACGGTACCCTCCATATGTCACGAAGATTCCTGTCGTCTAGCTTCTATGATCCGGATTACTAGCATGACTTGCATCAGCATAAACCTTGAGTCCACTATCGTCTGGATCTACCAAAAAGGCTATATTCTCGGGTTCCTTTCAGGTAGCGGAGAGTGCGCTTGGCTGCTTGCCAGCCGTCTTGCTTGAAAGCTGTTGCATGCTCCGCCAAAGTGTTTACTGCATACGAGATATCTGGTCTCGTTCCATTCGCTATGTAGGCGAGGCAGCCTACAAGTTCCCGCAGAGAAATCTTCTCCTTTCCTGATTGTAGTTCCTAAGGTTCTCCTGCTCTGAGTACAACTGGTGTGACCACGGCACATGACTCATCCATCTTGAAACGCTTGAGTACTTTGTCAATGTAGTGAGTCTGATTCAACGCTAGATATCCTGAATACGTTCTGGAGAACTTTATTCCTAATAAGAACTTAACTGAGCCCAGCGGCCTGATTTCAAAACTCGAAGTCAAGATTTTCATTGCTAATGCTCCCATCTTCAGTGTTGACGTCAAGGCAATTGTGTTATCAACATACACGACGAGGATACATATTGAGTCTCCTTCGGTGATGACAAAAACGCAAGCGTCCCTTCTGCAGCTGTACATGCCGTGCTTCGTCATTTCTTGTGCAAAGTGGATATTCCACTGGCGGCCACTTTGTTTTAACCCATAAACTCCTCTAATGATGCGGCAGACTTTCTCTTCAAATCCAAGCACCTCAAATCCTTTAGATTGGCTCATAAAAATTTGCGCCTGGTCTCCCAAAAATCCGTTACGATATGCAGATTTAATGTTAAATTGGTCTATGTTGCAGCCTTTAAGTACCACTGCTGTGATGAGGAGTCATATGGTGGGTAGGCTCGCAGTTGGACTGTAAGTTCGAAATACTTGAGACCATAGTTTTGTGCGAAGCCCTTCACTACCAGTCTTGCCTTATAATGCTCTACTTCCCCTAATGCATTCTTCTTAATCTTTAGGACCCATTTACTTCCTATGCAATGTGCACCTGGTTGTAGGTCCACTAAGTCCCAGGTATTATTAGCCACTAGTGCCCCATATTCATCATTAAGTCGGCATAAGGACCCGAAAACGCCTCTTGAACTGTATAGGGTTCAACTGAATTTGCAAGAAGTAAGGCTAAATGTTCATTTATTTCAGGCTCAGTATCGTTGAGTTGTTTATCTGGATGCTTATCCCCTCCCAACGGTAGCTAAGGAAAGAGTTCAGGAACATTTATCTTTTGGGAATTGGCTCTGCTGCGAGTTAAAGGTGGTGACTTAGACGGTTCAGGTTCGGACGACCTTGAAGGCTGAGCTCCTAAAATCGTAGACTCAATTCTCATAGGTTGGATTGATGACCTGGAAGCATCAGTGCCCTGGGGTATACGTCTCTATCTGAACAGGGGATACTTTCCGTGACGATCAAACTCCTTGCTGGCCTATACTGGTATCTGGAGTGTGCTGCAGCTGATTCACCACTGGGGTTGTTGACCCTGAAGGGCGGGCTCCATTACTACCAGGTGTCTTGGGTTATCTTACGGCTGGGGTAGATGATCCGGGAAGGTGGACTCCTCTTGTAGGTGATCCTGATTGTACAGTTGCTGGGGTAGCTTTCCCTGAACTAGGGGTCTCCATGGGCGGTTACAGAGCCTCAAATACTGAATCGAGTAACTCCATCCGAGTTTCAGTAGGCTTTCCATTTAAACGTTGAGAACCTATTACGTCTTCTTGAAACGTGACGTATCGGTTTACTATTATCACACGATTTTCAATGTCGTATAGTATTTTCAATGTCGCTGGGAATTCGGATCATATCCCAGCATTATACACGCAATTCCTCTTGGTTGCAACTTTGATTGTTTCTTGCGTGCTCTTTAATGCAAAATACAAACAGCCTATGTTACGAAAATATTTCACTGTTGGTTTATAGTCAAGATTAAATCATAACTGACTTGGTGTAACCAACTTATTTCTTGTATTTGTGCAGGGGTTTTTAATATATGCTGCTGTGTTTACCATTTTTGCCCAAAAACGTAATGGTAACTTCGTTGAAACGAGGGTGCTTCTTACTAAGTTCATTATAGAGGGGTTAAGTCTCTCTGCTGTCCCATTCGAGCCAGGGCTGTACTCGTGTTTGATGCCTTGTGCATCATATAAGACGCCATCTTGGAGTTCTGGTACTCAGAACCATGGTCACTGCGAAAAACTTTTAATTTGCAACCAGTTTGCGCTTCAGCCATCGTGACGTAATTTGTGAAGTGCCCATATAACTCGTCTTTGTTTTCATAAAAACAATGGTCACTTATCTCGAGTAATCGTCAGTAAATGTTGCAAAGAATCTACTACCCAATAGAGACGCTACTGGAAACGGGCCTACGCAGTTGCTCTAAACAACCTAAGCAGCACTAGCGTGTGTCTGATTAACAGCAGTAAAGGTCCTAAGCGTTTGCTTCAAGGCAGTTGCTGCAAGCACTTTTCTTAAGCCTAAGTGAATTCCGTGTAGGGAAACCTCTTAGTGTTCTACTATGGGCTATTTTTCTCAACGTTGAGGGAGCCACGTGCATGAAGCGATAGTGCCACAAAAGAGTATTACCCGACAAAACATTTGCAGTAAGTACGTTTTGAGTTTTAGCACTTGTAATTAAAACTGGCGGCACCTACCCTTCTTGCGCATTATTATTCATTTTTAAGCTAGACTGTTTTGTAGGTTTTAACGATGCCGAGCTGCGTTGTATATTGACACTTACTGGAATATCACTTTCATTTAAAGGCCAAGTTATATTTGCATAACTCAGACGTGGTATTTTAAACTTGACAACGATAAATAAACCACATACGTATTGAGCGATAAATATCCAAGCATTTGTTGGCTTGTGAAAAACTTCGCACTTTTGCACTTTTCATCAAATACCGGCTTAAAACCATTTGTCATTGCTTGCCCAACAGAAAATAAATTAACGTCAAACTCTGATAAAAACAGAATGTTTCTTAACGTTAGTAGACTTTTATTTATGTGTATTGATACGCTGCCTGCTAGGTTAGTTTGAACTGTGTTCATTTTGGTGGCACACTGACCAACTCAGATTCTACCTGTTTCAGTTCATTAAACCAATTTCTATTTGAAATGCAATTTTTTGCTGGCCCAGAGTCGAGTACTAGTGCTTCATTTAGACACCACCCACTATCAGAATAGTGGATCTTGCTATACGTTACACATTTAGGTTAGTTTTTCCTCTTGCAGAACTACTTCGGCCATGCCTACTGGATCCTCTCCAGGGTCGACGGGCATGAAAACTACCTCTTGACTTTGCTGACTGTTGCTGCACTTGATTTAGGTTAGGTTGAGCAGGAAGGCGTTGATTAGAGTCTGAGCTACACGTAGTGGCTCTATGTCCAATTCCTTGGCAACGCCAGCAGACCATACTGGAAACGGCTTGTCCAGGACGTACGGGTCTTAACGAGTCACTTGTGATTCTGCAAAAGGCCTGAAAATTTTCACCCTTTTTTAGCGGTGCTAGGAAACTTGTTATCAGGGTATCAAACGAATTACGCAAACCTAATAATATGTAGCATATTTGTTCCTCATCAAGCTCTCGTTCAGTTTTTCTAAAGTTGTTCAACTTCTTACGTAATGCAATATAGTTTAGCACATTTGACGGTTCATACTTGGCCTTTAAATGGTCCCAGATACCCTTTGCAGTATCCACTGTTTTAGGAATTTGAATTATCTTAACGTCTATGGATAACATCAGTGAATCCATGGCTTTTTCATTGGCGGCTTTCCATTTTAACAAATCTGCCGCAATGGTTGGTTTTTACCTTGCTTGTCATTAATAGCTCCATGATCCTTGATGTCGCATTAAGTTGGCGAAGTGGTAATTCAACATTTTTTACAATTTTTATAGTGAGGATTACGAAAATTGGTGGTATCATGCAATCATTATTACAAACATTATTTTATAGGAAACGTTTTTCAATTTGTGCCAAAAAACCGGCTAATTAGCATAAATAATTCAAATTAGGCCTATAAGGAAATCATTTTAATTCAAACTAACACCGAATTGTCACAATAACTATAGAGAAAGCCTCTTACTAGGATCTTTTCCTAAAATTACTGGAAGTATTTTTTTTATTAATTTTTTATTAAATTAACCTTAATAATATGCACCTTTATAATTAATTGAATGAAAAAGTAACTTTTTATGCTTTGATAAACTTTTTCTTATTTGACGAGGCTACCTTCAAAATTTCAGAGAAATTGAATTAAAATTGTAGGAGTTGTGCATGAAAAACTTTAATATTTTAACAAAAACATGCAATTTTTTGAAAAGGGAGGTTAAAGGTTGACAAAGTTGTAATTTACAGATGATTTCAGTTTTAAAAATCACTACCAACATAAACATAAGCTGCTTGTTCAATTCTGGAGACCTCAAACCCTTTCTTTATAGCTCTTAGGCATTTTCTTCTCTTCTCGGTGGTTTTAGATGACTTTTTTGAACTGTAGTTCAGCCTACCTGCACCCGTTTATTCAGTGCTATCTCAGTATTTTCACCTACTGAAATGTTCATTGCAGCCAAAATATTGCTTACTGTTGAGGCTCCATCGTTAAAATGGCAGTCAATTTGAGCAGCAGCTACACTTAGGCATTGTTTTCCGTGTTTTTCTCCAAGTAATTTGTACAAAAGCTGTTCACAATGTACGAAAACAGCAAGCGAGAAGGCGTGTTTTAACTTGTGGAGGCCGCCATTTTCCGTTTCAGCGTCCTCTGATGACGAAATCATCATTTTTACCCGAACGCCCAGAAAGTACTAACATCGTCGTGCAGTTTATTGTGGCATCAAAAATTATCGTTTTACTCCTATTGTAAGTGACCAAAAACCAAATCGTTTTCAACTTCCAGTTATACTTCTGGCCAAACTTCACAAATTCATATTTTACAAAAAATTAATAAAAAAAAAGAAGCAAACTGTGTATTGACAAGCAGTTTTCACAGAAAGCAAGGGGAATAAATGGTGCATAATTAGCAATAAAAAAATAAAAAACGTAAAAAAAAATTTTCCAAATAATTACCCCTTTGCCACCTTAATACTTCAACTCTTACTGACCAAGATCGGTAGTTGTTGCCATCTAAGAGCTACAAATATTGAATAATCGTAGCCATCTTGCTGACGTCACACATCGCCATATTGTCGCCATATTGTTACCACTTGTTTAAAACACTTTTGCTTTCTTATTTTCGAAATCTGTTTAAAATTATTGGGAAATCTCTTTTTACCTTTTTATGTACTGTTACGGTTCAGCATGACTCCTCTAAATTTTCTCCCGTCTTTTTCTGGCTACTGCTAGCAAAAAAAACGATCTCCTTGAAGCTGGCTCTCTTGGTAACGTCTGCTTTGTCTTCTTAGTCTTGCTAAATTCGGTGTAGGTGAAATCCTCGATGAGCAGCATACGAGATTTTAAAGAAACAAACAAATAAATTTCGAATAGCAAGTCTTCAAAACCTTAATCCCTGTTTGGGCCTATTCTTTTGAAATTCGAAAGACTGACGGTTTAGGACATATTTCTAGCTTGAAATACTAAATTTGGGTCAGCTTGGTTTTATTTTTAAAACATTTTTCCTACGCTATGGCTACCAATTGAGAGAGGTCCTAGAAAGGTGATCGTAAATGCTTACCCAATGCCCTGATAATAAACAGCAAGACATTATTTATTACCGTTTAAGGAACTCAACAGTTTTAACGGTTCCATTATGTTGTTCCAATTATTAGGCCTAAAAGTTTGGCCAACCTTCTTGGTCGGCAGTTAGTGAGGAAGTAACTTCCAGGCGGAAAACGTAACTTCCCTAGCAACAGGTTGTAAACTTCTGGCCATGAACATCTGCCCATGTACAGATGTTTCCACAGTCTGGAACTGAACTATTGGCCACTGCTGGCTGCTACCACAGTGGGCCTTAGGAATGCTCGTCTATCTCCAACAGTTTCACAAGCCATGTCTTGATTCTACGGCAATACTTTCTCTAAATCCGTGCATTTTTCCTGTACTTCGAAAGGGTTCAAAGGCTAGATAATGTAAAGGCTAGATAATGTTACTTTTAGTTGTTTATTTTACGGTTCCATCATTTTGATTTGAATTTAAACATTAGTTTGTTCTATTAGTATTTCTGTGTTAGTCAGCTTTTCATGGCAGAGCCATGAATTTTCTAGGTTAGGTTTTGTTGCCTTGAATGCTTCTGTATTAGTGTCAAATCCTGCTTTTAATTCACTCCAGGTCACTCCAGGTTTTAAACATTAGTAATAGAGCATTAATATTTCTCTGTGTCTCGGTTTATATTGTATTTATAACAGCTCACTGGAGGAGTCCTAGACACAATCTCGAAAACCAAATTCTCGAAAGCCAAAATCTCAAACACCCTACCTCAGAAAGCCACAATCTCGAAGTTCCTAAATCTCGAACATCCAAAATCTCGAAACTAGAAAAATCTTGAACCTAGAAAATTCTTTTAAAAATTTCAAAAACAGAAAAAAAATGTCTAAATGAATAAACTTCGATTGATGGGGAATATAAACTATTACATAGATTTTTATACACATTAGTTCAATTGAAAGCTATTAAACTGTACTACGAGATGGACCGAAAACATTTTAAAGGTTTCGAAAGTTTCTAATAAACTAACGATGTTTCGCGGAAAATCGTTAATAAATAAATAATTACTAAACTAATCATGTGAAATACCTAGGTTGCTGTCAATACCTAGATTACGTGTCTTGAATTCAAAAAAATTAGAATAATAGTTTTGAAAAAAACGATATAACAGTGTTTTTAGGCAGCCAAAAACAGTAAAACTTATGCGGCAGTCCCCTTTTCTTACGTGACTAGTGCAGTAGGAAGGGGGGGGGGCATCCACATAATATGTACTCGGTTCCTTGCTTGCAGTTGTGTTGGGTGGAATGATGTTAGGATATCAGTTTGTCCATAGCCACAAAGGTAATAACCAGCCTGTGTTGAAAGGTTCGTAAACAACACTAAAGGAAAGATTGCACCATATATTGTAGTTGCACTGAGATTTGGTCTGGATGTCAAGGTCGATGCATGCAACCCTATTTTGTAGAATTTTATAAATTGTCTACAGAAGGAAGAATTAAGGAGGATATTCACCAAAACTTTAGAAGCGTTGCGTGCTTAGCTTGGTCGTTTGCAGCGTTGGTCTTGGAGAGCGTTTGACGTGTTCAAACTTGGGTCTGTACACACTGACTCTGCAAACGCCGCTTTGTCTACAAACAAGACGGCTGACGTAAACTCCTGTTTGACGCTGTTGAACTGCGTTTTATTGATCGCCTGTACGATCTCAAACAATAATATCAAGAGACGCACCTTTAAGACATTGAAAGCAGTAATTGTTGTTCTAACAGAACTGAAAACATGTGGTTAATTTCCCCATGGTGCTCGTATTGCTCCCACTGATAAAAGACGGGCTGCACGAAAGGGGTTAAAAAAGGATTGCACTTTAGTGAATTTTTCGTGAATCTTTACGACGTGTTGATTTTGTTGGGCGAAGCTGCTAGAGCAAATAATTACGTTTTGGTTAATGCTTTGTGTGCATGCATTACAGATATGCGGCTTGCCTGCGGTACAGCGTGCCTCTTATTGGCAGCAGCTCACTTCAAGACTTGTATGAAATTTTCCAAAGCGATCAAAGCAACTCTAGGAACCGAGCATCGGCCTGGCGCTCGACGCATTGCCTAGCAACGAGTGACGTAGCAGCGTGAAGAAGAAGAAAGTACATTGTCTGTAGCAGATCGCATAAAAAAATTATTTCTTGAGATTGACTTGCACGACTACCTGGAAGGAATTGCTCACAACATTGACTGTTCGTGAAATCACTTACGAGTTTTAAATATTAAACAGTGCAATTAACAAAATTTTCGAGATTCTAACCGAGATTTCGTTTTTCGAGGTGTTGGTTTTTTGAGATGGTGATTTTCGAGAATTCGCGTTCGAGATTCTGTCTTTCAAGATCGTGTCCTTCGAGATTTTGGGCGGATCCCCACTGGAGTGGTCTATTGCGTTTTGTTAAATATTGTCCATCTCCCACAGGAGTTTTTTGTTGTTGTTCCTGTTTTGGTATACAATGTTTGACTATGTAAAAATTCAAATCGATTCATTATTTCTATTCCTTCGGGTCATTCTGGGTAGTATGATGAAAAGATCTGTTGATTCTGGTGTCAATTCTGTAATGACTTTTTTTGGTTTAAATCGTCAAGTACGTATCATAATTACATCTGGCCCCTTAATAGTTGTTATGAAATCGGTTCCATGAAATCCTGTACCTATTAAGGTAACACTGGATTATAGAGCTCCACATTCTCCATGGTATAGACTTCGTGGTCCTATATTGCAGGTCTACTAAAGAGAGATTTGGTTGAGGTAATTTCTTGAAGGGTTTGTGCATAGCGTTTTTCAATTTTAATTGTGATTTAAGGGTGATTTACCAATTTCGAAATACAGTTCTATTTACCTACAAACTGAATGTCCACACTACTACCTTCCCACACTCCACGCTAAAAGAACGGCTGGATTTTAATCATTAACGGAAATCATCTGTAATGTAATCATTAAAGTAATCATTAATGTAAATCATGTAAAGTTCAGTGCAATGTAAAGGTAATTATCTAATAAATTAATCACACTTCTACCAGAATGCTAGGTAGATCGTAAAAACGGCTACTACGAGTTAAATTTTTCATATGCGTTTAAATCCAGTTTTTATTTTTTTTATTGAGCATGCAATAATTTGTATGTTTGTGTTGTTGACATTGCATAACCTTTTGGTGAAGTTGCAGGCAAAGTACTGGTTGTGGCGACCAGCAAGAAACATTCTGTAAAATATTGATACTTCTTTGTTTGAAGATGTTCTGCCGATTGGTGCATTGTCCACCCACATTCACAAAGTATTGCATTAGAAATTCTTCATACTCACGTCGTCAAAATAGTGAGTTATTTTCCCTATAGGATGCTTACTTGGAGTAATAAAATCGAGCAAGATGTGGAATTTATTATCAAGGACCGCAGTAGTGGTCCTTATGTAAGCCTCAGTAAGAACTTCCATGTTAAACCTGAAACTTTGAACTCCTATAGTTTTGACCAGAATTGACATAGACCAACGAAATTCGGTATATGGGGTCGTGTCGGAACTATTTCACTGCATTACAAATTTTAATGACAACACTCGAACCATTCGGTATTCACAGTATGGCCATATTTTGTTGTTGTTGGGACTCTTTGCCCTCACCTGGAGATCTAACCACTGAACCGATTTTCAAAATCTACAGCTTTAAACGTAGATATGGACAAGGCCTATGGCCTTTCGCATGCTATTTTAATTTAGCTATAATATTCTTGTGACAGAAAGCCAAATGTGCTCTTAATTTGCTCTCAGATAGAGATCGAACCAGAGAACTGCTTTTTAATTTTTATAGCTTAAAATGTAGGTATTAACAATGACCAGGGCCTTTCAGACGTGATCTTATTGTGACTACAATATTCTCATCGGCTGAGCATTTATTATTGTAGAGCACTGGACAGAAATCATTTAGTTGAGTAACTAATTTTTGCAGATCAAGCTAAAAACACGAAATTTGGTACACAAGTGATTCTTACCACAATAAACCGACTCAGCCATGGAACCCCAATAATATACTCCCCAAGGGGCCCCAGCGCCCCCCTGTGCCTCCTCCCTAAGGCTTTATCAACAAACTCTTGTAAATCGAGTTCAGGGTGGTACACAAGTCATTCTTAGCAGTACAAATCAAACTAGCTGTGGAAATCCCGTGAAATCCTCTGAGGCCTCCCAGCACTTCCCACCACCTCCCACTATCGTTTCATAAGGCTGATACCCAAAAAAATCTTTTGGATCGTCCTAAACGCATGCATTGAGGTAAACCAGTCATTCCTAGCAGTAGAAATCGAACCAGCCATGAATCCCCATGAAATATCACCAAACTTCTCCAAACATCCTCCCCCACCCTGTGCACTCCCATGAAGCATCGATGACCAACAAATTCTTGCTGAAAGTACTTAAACATGCATTGTAGCAGTAGAAATAGAACTACATACGGAACCCCATGGGATACAACAAGGCCTCCCGTGCTTTCTTGTGTCCTCTCTATTAGGCTGATGACTAACAACTTCTAGTTCGAATTATACTGCTAAGAATGACTCGCGTACCAATTCATGTTTTAGCGCGAGCAGCAACAAGCTGTTGGTCAATAACCTCATATAGGTGTGAGTGTGATAGGGGGGCCCAGAAAGGTGCTTTAGGAGCTGGTATCGCGATGGTTTCCATACCAAGCACGAATCAAAAGCTAACAGTTGACTTGTGTACCAAATTTCATGGCTTTGAGCTCGACATGCGTAATTGGCCCAAATATGGCATGTAACAGCTGTCCTACACGTGGAGGGCGAACCAATGAACGGTTGCTCAAGTTTTACAGGTTAAAACGTAGGTATGAAGAAGGCCGCTGCCTAGGGCCTTTTGAACGCTATTTTATTGTTGTTGTTCTTCTTGTTGTTCTTTGCTCTCACCTAGATATCGAACCAAAGAACAAATTTTCAATTTTTATAGCTTAAAATTGAGTATTTAAAAGGCTTTCTAGAGGACTACAATTGTTGTTGTTCTTGTTGGGGAAATTTGCTCTCAGAGATCGAACGAATGAAGCGATTTTCAATTTTTGTAACTTAAAGTTGAGTATTATAAAGGTTCGCTTATAACAGTCATTTTAAGGTGATTACAATATTCTTTTCTTTGTTATTCTTGCTGGAACAAGAAAAAAATAATAGATGTTAGTATTAAATTAAGACAATAAATTACGGATGTAAGCCTTAAAAAACTTAAAGGGACAGATATTAGAAAAAGACATGTAAGCCATCAGCATCGCCCTAATACGTGTAAAAGGAGCTCCAGCTTGTTTTTTGGGAAGCTGGAGATTCTTTTACACGTATTAGTGTGATACTTACGGCTTATATGTCTTTTTCTTATATCTGTTCCTTTAGAGCTTTAAGTTTTTTAAGACTTGCATCCATATTTTATATGCTTAAGCATTTTTTAATACTAATCAATGAACAAGATGTAGCAACTGGGTGCATGGCGACCAATTCAGTTATAAGTTTTCCTGATGTCGACGATCCTATATTTCCAATAAAGTCAGCTTAATCGTCCCATTCCCACGCACTTGGACTTAAATAAGAAACCAATTATCTGGTCCGTAGTATCACGTCATACAATTCAGATAATTTCTAGGATGCTTCCAGTGTTGTTCTGTATTGCATAGACGACTAAAGAGTGTAGTTAGATTAGCTTCTAACTCGTCCTTGTTTAACTTCTCTAGGTACGACACTGCTGTATGTAGTTCATTTTATGCACGATATTTCGTCTATGTAGATCTCAGGAATTAACTGCCGCATGTTGGTAACCCTTAACAAGAAAAATGATACTGTTGATTTAAACGAAATTGAGCATGTTTTGACATTAATCTTGCATTATTAAAATCAGCAGTCAGTTGATGTACTGGCCTTGTTTCAAACTGGCTATATTTTCTTAAAGGGTATAGATTTGGAAAACACTTTACATCTAACAGTTTATGCCGAGAATCATTAAGAACATCCAGTACGTTAAGAACATCCATTACATTTGAAATAAGGTGGTAGCTTTTTGATTTGCCTTTCTTTCATGTAATGGATAAATTATGAACTGGTTGTAAACCTGCAGCATATCTTTAGAATTGACTT
>JAHWFP010092403.1:702-14833 GCA_023313725.1 Lithobius niger | reverse complement strand
ACTCCAAAGCAATACCTAAACTAAATTTTATTATTATTTACTTAATTAAACATGTTGCACCTTACAGCTTGCTATTTCATCATTTTCTGTCTCCATATAAAAGTTTCCCAAAAATTGCTGACTTATGTTCAGCATGCTGGACAAATATATTCTGCCACCGTATCTGTTGTTTCCTTGTGCACGTGTAGTAGCCTACCATCTGATGGCTTAGCTTGGTCTGTCTTGCCCCACAGTCGAACGCAACTATAGGCTGCCTTTGTTTTCAACAATCAACATTTTTAACCATTGTGATCCCATATTACCCTTGCTAGTAGTAATCATGTTTCAACAAGTAAGAATAAAAAAGCTGCCGCCACTGCCTAAAATTTGTGAAAGTCGCCACGTCCCTTGAATACGGACGCGCCAATCTTTGCCAGTGCCGCCGCCGAAGAATGTTTTACTAGCGCACAACTCTAGTTTCAGAAACACATAAATATCGGCCAGCACTGCCCGGAGTGGGCACGGTCCAGTCACTGCTTAGGGGAAAAAGATTGATCTGTCAGGCAGGGCAGCATAACAACCTAGATACTGCATGAGCAACTTGCTAATCATTTTTCACAGGGATGACAAGGGTAGGACCGGAACGAATGATAATGAATGATCAGCATGCGTTTTAGCAGGTGTTTTTTTTTTGTGTTATTTTTTTTTTTAATTATGTGCCTAAAACTGGTACCAGCCGTACTGCTTCCGTCGGCCCTGATGAAGACATTTAAAACTCGATTGGCAATTCACTTGTGTAAGATTTCTATATGTGATGAACAGTGGCTAATTGAATATTCTCTTACAATGGATTGCTGAGTTGTAGTTTAGCGCAGCATAAATCTTTCGTAAATGACCAAACTTTCCCACACTGCTCTTGATTTTCTTGCCACTTCTCGAAATATTATAATTATTTCAGAGCAATGACTCCGTTGTTATTGTGAAGCTGGCAAAGATGGAAAAGGTTTGGAATGGTAGTGGTAAATGAAAAGCACAACCTTGAATCTTATACACCATATTTTTATAAGGTTAATGGTGGTTCACTGCAGTTGTCATGTGTTACAACTTGAAAAGCTTTGGCTCTTTGTACGAGAATTTTCTTGAAATTATTGAGTTCAGTAATAACGTTCGGTCTTTTTCCACATGTAGCATGCATGATTTTTCATTGAATTTACTAAGACAGTAATGGCAGATCAAAAAAACTGATTTGTTTGCCAACAGTTGGCTCAACATTATATTGCCAGTGGTTAACAGTTCGGCCACCATTTGCAGCCAAAATCTTGGCTTAACCTTATTTTGTCTTGTTGGCCAATGTTTTACCCACTGTTTACAACCTTACCCTGCTGACATTACTTGGAGAATGTTGAACCAACGGTGTTAAAGCTGTGAGCATTGCTCCATCGTGCCAATGTTGGAACACCATTGTAAAACCAACCCAAAATAAAAATTTGTCAAATAAACACAGTCTGCAGGTCAGGATAGAATCCGGTATCTCTCTCACTTAAATCAGAGATGTTATCCACTACATCACCTTAACTGGTTGTAATTCGGAGCTGAGACAATCAGTATAAAGCTAAGAAAGCAGGGAGAGTGGAAGTTTTTGTCGTCAAAATATAAAACGAAGTTTTAAGTTTGTAGAAAATAAATAATAGTAAATGGTGAATAGTAAATTGTAAATAATATTCAATTTAGTTGGAAACAACTACCTGCACGTTAAATAATTGTTTCCAAGACTGTAGTTTACTTGCGGTTAAAGAAAATATGTTTTGACCCAACAAAGGACGCCCAACATACTGGTGGAACAGAAAAAAGAAAATGTTGGCCTAACGAAGGATAGTCAAACACATCTGGTAGATCAGAAAAATACATACATTGAACCAAAAAAGGATGGCCTACATGCTGATGGAGCATAAAAATAAATACATTGGACCAAGGAAGGACGGCCAACATAGTGTTAGAGCAGAAAAATAAATACATTGGCTAACAAAGAACGATCAACATGCTCTCAGAAAGACGCTGTGTTCTAACAGTACACATCTCTGTGTACAAGCACAGCCATTACACTGAGTTGTGTACTAGCAGTACACAGTTTGTGTAGTGACAGTACTACACACATGTTTTGCGCAGAAGAATGTGTTCTGTCACTACACAAACTGTGTACTGCTAGTACACAACTCGTGTGTTGGCCGCACAAAGGTGAGTACTGTCACAGCACTGACTTCTGTCAGAACACAACGTCAGTACTGTTAGAGAGGAAAAGCAGAACATTGGTCCAACGAAGTACGAGCACCATATTGAAGGAACAGAAAAAGAAATACATTGGTCAACGAAGGACATTGGTGGAGTAAAAAAAATACGGTCGGCAAAATGAGGGGTGGCCAACACATTGGTGGAGCATATAAAAACATACGCTGGCCAATGTGTTGGTGAGGCAGTAAAGAAATATATTGACCCAGGAAAGGCATGCCATCACGTTGGTGAGGTAGTAAACATCTATGTTGGCCTAATGAAGGGGGGGGGGGCGTCGACAGCTAGGTCATTAGCGCCAACCTCAGTGACAGTGCAGTGGTCCGGGTCACCCTAAAGAAGGGTGTCAACATGTTGGTGAAATAGTTAAATAAATTCGTTGGCCAATGGTGGGATGCCTAGTTGTTGGCTGATATTGATAGGCTCGACATTAGGCGACGTGGTTGTCCGGGGCACGCAGGCACACCTACATTGTGCCAACACAGGTTCGACATGATAAAACCATTACCAACGGGTCGCCAACATTACGTGCGGTTGGCCAACATTGCCTCAATCACAATTATGTTAATTGTGTGCAACCACTAGCTAAACTCATCGAGACCTGGATGACATCGTTCATTGCCCCATTGCAAGGCGGGAGGAGGTCAGGCCAAATTAAGCATCGCAAAAAACAAATTGCGTAGCCTTACGGTTGAATTTCTGATGCCTGATCATTGTTGTACGTTTCCAGTTTTTGCTCGTGGCAATTCCGCTCTATTTACATAAACCTTCATTCCAACCAGCTTAACTTTAAGCCTACTCAATTAGAAATCCCACTTCTAGATGTTAATAATTCATTTAGGCAGACCAAATAGTGAAGTCACCCGATTAACCACAGTACGCAAATTACCTTAATGGGATTAAAGAATTAAATCACGACTAACCAACACCAAACCAATGCGACTCAGTTTATCTCGGTATGTTATGGTAATTATGCACACGAGTTCGAAAACGCCAACAGTTGTGAAGAGCAAAAATAAATCGCTAGTGAAATATATTAAGTGTTGAAGTTCAAAAGTAACACTAGCTAAAAATTTATATAATATAATTTAAATAAAATGACATAACTAACTTAAAGAACTAATATAAAGGTAAACTGGAAATTAGCCATCAGCTTTCACTAGAAATATCTTAGTACAGTAAGTCTACTGATTCGAATTAGCAAACCAGTCCTCACTAGATCATTGTCATACCGCCTTTACTGATATGGCCACTAGTCCACTGCCATTCACTGATGGCCCATTTCTAATTTGCCTTTAAATTATGTAAAGCAATTTGTGTTCACTTATTTAAGTTAAAGAACTCTAAAAAAAGTGTGTAAAACCTCAAGCCAAATGAAATTGCAATGAAACGATTTAATGTCAGTGAATTGTAGCACTTAAGACACTTATTGAAGCAGTGTATAAAACTAGAGTTCTTGGAATTGACATCGTCGGTTTCTTCAAATGTTGTCACTCATAAGTTATTATGGTGCATAGATTGACTTAGCAGTTGGTGTTATCGACTTCTCTCAATTTTTCTGTGGACGAACCGTGCTTTTTCAAGTATTCTGTGTAAGCAGCCACTGTGGCAGAAGGGGTGGTTTGGCTTTTCGACAGGATACATACACATTCTGAAAGAGACAATTCAGCAGCATCAGAGTACATAAAATAAAAAATGAAGAACTCAGATTCTATATTTAACAGAATGTTGCCAATACACTGAAATAACGATTAGACCCTCCACAAATTCGGTCCAGTATCAGTCTTTAAAATATTTACATCAACGTTTCTTCTGACTGAGATTTTTTAGTTGTTCTTTATCATTATAATTAATTGTTTCTTTTTGTTTGGCATAGTAAAGCAACGGGTCTGCATTGAATTTGGAGTTTGTGTGTGCGTTTGTCTGTTTGGGAAACGATAATATTCACAATTTTGACCTTGGTTCAGTTACTGACAAGGGAGCTTAGGTGCAGTGAAAGAAACGAATTCAATGGATGAAATTCTTACCTCAATGAAATATTTTTAGGGTAGGAGGCCAAAATTCAAGGTACAGCACTGAGCAGAATTCATATAAGCAGAGCAGCAAAGCACTTCCCTGTAGATCACTGGGCAGAAATCATGTAAGTTTCTGCCCTGTGAATATAGAAAATATGTTAAAGTATTATAGCATATCTCGCTCGGCCGAGTAAATAAGATGTTCAGAATTCAGTTCTATGCCTTGTATTATTCTTTATGAGGTGAAGGCATTCGTTGTGTTGTTTAAGTTGGGCACTGAAATTTATCATAGGTTGTAACATTGACAAATTCCAATCAATACGCCTCGTGCCAACGTATACCCTTGTTGTGGCAGCCAGGATTATTAGATTTTTGGAAGATGCGTCATTCCCAGCGGTAGATGTATCAATGCCATGCGAAATGGTAGCGTCTCATGGATACGACGGCATCACGCAGAAGAACAACGATGTAAACCAAACGATGTTTACTGGGATCTTTAATGGCTACCTACTAATTTCAGTGATATCGGCTACGCTCGGTTGGTCACGGATTACTCGAAAATTAAACAAACAAAAATCGGGCAGCACTGAATTTATAATAATTGTGTTTATAGAAGCTCGAGCTTGTGCAGACCTGCCCATGCGTGTGTCGAATGAGCGGCACCTAGGGTGGCTTCCCTGTATGATCAAGTCCTAACGGTCATAGCTCAGTGGCCCTCTAGTAAGGTTTTTCACTATCAACAATATCCATCGTGATACATCGTTGGCCCAATTCTGTCGTTGTTGTTAATCTTGCATTGCAATTGTGCCTTCTCACGCTAATTGTGTATAGCCGAGGAAACAGACCATCTATTAGAAAGTCGCATCCTTTCAAACACGTAAGCCTAGCTGACAGCATACCATAAAAACAGTTTTGTATGAAAAACAAACATTAGGTGTAGGTCACGTCCTCTAACGCAATACAAGGTAATCGGCAGCTTGGTTGAATTTTGGTTTCAAAGTGGAAACTAAACGTAGAAGCTTGTGTAATCCCAACATTTGTTTTTTTGCAGAAAGAATAATGAAAGTGAATTAAATATCCCAGTTTCTAATATGCAGTTGTGCAGAAATACCGATCATGTCGAATATGGAATTTTTGTGCAAGTGTTTTTGGGATAGATTTCATGATGTGCAGCAGAACGTGCTCAAGTTAATTTGTAAAACAGGGTAACAATGCAAAACTTTGCCTTGAATCATTCTTTAGCTTCATTCTCCTTAGTTCTTTACTGTCAAATGTTGTAGTATTACATTGCCTCATAAAAACGGTAAAGAGGAATTCCCATTGTACACTCTGAATGAGATTTGTGATGGGGTTACCCAGTATCTACACATAGCGATTAAGGACAGATGTGACTGGAAGCCTCCAAATCCAAAGAATCCTTGATCGAATCTTGCTAATGGTCTAGGTGATTTAAAATTAACCGTCTATCAGGACCTAAAGGGTTAAACACCATCAAGGTACACCATAAGGATAGTACAGTAAAATCATTGATTGACATCCTATGGGTGTAACGTTGTTTCATCAGTAAAGAAGCTGATAAGTTCGTTGTACTAGCCTCAGTACGGTTATGAGGGTGGGCGGGAAAAAAAGAGAATTTATGAAATTCAAAATTTATATTTCATCATCACTACCATGCACACAAAAAATGTCGTCATTCGTCGTGAAGTGCCATAAAGCTCTTGAAGTGTAACGTTATACGTCTGTGGGCGGAATGGCAAAAAAAGCAAAATTGATGATTTGACAGGTTTAAAATTTACTTTTACCATTATCTCTTTTGATACTCTCAGAAACCATATAAACAATGTTGAAACTACAAGGAATTTAATTTTAGTTCAAAATTGTGGGTTTAATCCGAACACGGGTGAAAATGGCACTGAAGTCTATTTTGCCCAATAACTTAAATCTTACTATTAAAAAAGAATCCTTGAAGTTTTTATTTTTTATGGTTTTATGGCATTTTATAAATGGTAAAATTAATTTTTAAACCAATCAAATTATCATTTTGGCCTTTTTCACCGTTTCACCCGCTGATATGTACACAATGTTAAACTTGACCCTTATGGCTTGGTTTTCGGTAGTGATGCTAAACTTCTCCACCCTGTTACATTTTGAATTTTCTAAAATTCTTGTTTTTCAGCCCAGCCTAGAGGCCATGCTGGTGCTAAAACACCAGTGTGTCTGTAATTTTCAATACCAGTGTGTCTGTTGTTTTCTAGATCGTCGGCGCATGCCCAGACCAGTACATGGTGTTGGCTATCTTTGTGATCAGACTGACCAACTTCTTCATCACTTTCGTCGTGAAAGTAAAATGTTTCTTGCCAGTGGATAATGCTGCCATCTGGAAAAAAAATTATTCAATTATAAATTTTTCATTCTTGAAACAACAAAAAATCAAAACGAATGGCACACAGCAATTGATGTGTGGGTGGCTAATGGAACAATAGAGTGAGAATGCAAGGAATAGGAAAGCTCGACATAAATTAATGACATAGGTCACATTTATTTGGCCGTAATGTCAGGGGAAAAAAAAACAACCCATAAAGTGATGTTCGGCATTATAACACATTGTTGCTTCAAATTTCTTATTTTGTTCATGCTGAGGGATGTAGTGAGGGAAGATCGTCGACTGGAAAATCACATAATTTGAACATGGTACACGTATAACCACTTCAAAAATTTAATGTACAATGAAAATCTTATTGTCACACTCCCTGGTGATGTCATTTGGATTGACAATGATGATCCTGACCTTAACCCTTTACTGCCTAATGGTAGGCGGCTATGGAATGACAAAAAGTTAAGTCCCAATGCGCAACGCGAGCTTTGTGAGTGGTTAGCGTCCTCGTCTTCAAACCAAGTGAATGCCGGTCCGAATCCCGCGACTTATCCAATGGGAGTTAAAAAAAATCATCCAGTTCGGCATGGGCAAATAAGGGTTAAAAGTGAAATTACAACTGAAAGACAGCTGGCTTTGATCAACTTATCACAGTATTTGGAAAAGTAGTAAAAGTAATGTTCTTGGATACCTATGTAAACTGTTTAACAATATGTTTAATACTGAAAACGTTCCTAAAAGCTGAGATACTTCTGTTATCTGCCCCAGTTAAACAAGAACACATCTATGAAGTTTGGTTTTGTACGGTTACTGAAAATTTGCAAGCCAAGGCTATATTGCGCAGTGGAATGCAGTGGTGGGGACCCGGGGGATCACCCCCTCCGCCCCCCAAAAGAAGGGTAAGATTTTTTGTGTGGCGGGAGGAAGGGCAATTCGTTTAGACTTATTTATGCTCCGTTTTTCTTTTTGGATTTAAATAACGATTCAGTTTCTGTTACAGCCATCCTATTTATACTTGGCGGGACGAAAAAACCACACACAAAAAAAAAACAGCGACAACAACCACACAAAAAAAAAACGATGTATTTTGTGACGATCCCATGTGGTAATCACTGCAGATCACAACGTTTAGAAATTTTGATTGTTGTTAAAAACTACCTAACGGCTATGGTCTTTGTTGGGTAGTTATAATTCTATTTCAAATTCTTTAACGATACTTCGTGGAATTGTTAAAAACATTGGCAGAATTATTGCCGGCAGCGTGCTGGAAAAGCAAACTAACCAGCAATGATGCATGCGGCGATTGATTATTGGCTGGTGACACTTATATCTGCTGCCGCTTAGCAGTAGACTTCTCCTTGGTCGCACATAGGACCGTTGCCGACGTGATTGTTCCGTCCAGTGACTTGAAACAGCAAACGTAATTCATGTTAAGTCAATTGTCAATTGGAATTCATAGCTTAATACACTCGAATAAAATTGTTACGTTCGGAGTGGTCCGGCTTACGTTTCACAATAAGTACTCATTAGTTTGTTAGTTCAGAGTTGCATCGATTCATTGGATCGAGTATGAGAGCCATGTTGGTTTCAAAGAAAACAAATACGTGATGTAAGCGGGGCTCCTCCATCTATTTGGCAAATGACGTCAACAGCTGAAGTCGCGCATGCGCAGGGTGAATATATTGGTAATAGCGACGATCCGATGATAAGGATAAATACGGGGCCAATAGTACGTGCTGTTAGCGACAAAAAATGCCAAAACATTTCAGTTCCGGCAACAAGCTGCATATTGCACATGGAAGCTGTACACACATTGTAGTTTCCAAATCCACCGGGAGACACTCCCGGAAGTGACGACGTAAGCCGTGATGACGTCATCAAAATGGCCACCGTGCGCATACTAAATGTCTATTATCTCCGGACCTACTCGATCCATCCTAACGTGCGACATATTGTTGGAAAGATAATTTAATTGGCTAAAAAAAAATGCCTGAACGATATATGCCATAAATTTGTTAGTTTTGGTTTAATCTGAAGAAAAACATAAAATGACTGCTGTGCGATATGTTAATTCTCGATTATTTGCGGAACTAATCGATCAATCTTATCGTGCGAACTATCGTTGGAAAGGGAATTTAATTTGCTAAAAGAAATACCTGAACTATGTATGCCGTAAATCAATTAGTTAATGCGTAATTTGAAGGAAAACATATTATGACGCCCTCAAAATGGCCACTATGCGATATACTAAATCTCGTGTATCTCTGGAACTAATAGATCAATCTTATGGTGTAACCTATCTTTGGAAAGGTAATTTAATTGGTTAAAAGAAATGCCGGGGCAATTTTGCCGTATATATATATACGTTTTTGTTTAATATATAGAAAAACATGTTATAGTGTCATAAAAATGACCGCCATGCGATATACTAATCTGTGGTATCTCCGGAACGAATGTATCAATCTTATTCTGCAACCTATTGTTGGAAATCTATTTAACCATTCGGCAACACTGTTTCGGGAACGTCCACCAAACTGGGATCCATGTAACATGTCCATTCATCAGCTTTTCCCTACGAAATTCCATTCTCCACACCACAATCACTCTGCCACTCCTTTCTCTTGTTGTTTCCTGCCTTGTTTGGTTTTTTGGTCTCGAACCCGCATGTCGGGAGGCAAGGCGTGGGCTTCTCCGCCTTGCCCCCAAATTTCTGATGGCAAACACCATGTTCGCAACAACGGCACGCAGCTTTATCGAAAGCCACACAATCGATGATCACCTGCAGTGTCTGGCAATCTGCGGCCCATTGCCCTTCACGACAGGTTTCTGTTTCCGCGTGGCCCAATCACATCCTGCTATCCCGCACCCAGATGCGGGTTCCGCGGGTGTTGCACAATATTGCACAACGTTGCGTCATGTGGCAACTACTTCTCGATCTTGCATACATTTGAGCGGACGCGATGTGCAGTGGTCACGCGTAGCCGTATATAAGGGCCTACCCGCCGCATGCGAATCATTTCTTCGACCAGAAGCGGGCAGACAGGATGATGGCTCCAGAGGCACCGATGGACGACTTTCCCAGCTACCCCGTAGTAGAAAAGTTTAGGGCCAGCAAGACTCGGATGCAACTTCATCAGGTTTGGACGGAAGAGCTGAGCGAGTACCAGGACAAGAAAGGTTTCTCCAGACCTCCAATGGGCTACATTGGCAGATGCAACAAGAAGAGCAAGGAGTTGGATTTTTTCATGGAATTATTCGGGGAGACTGCAGATTTCATCGTAAGGAGGACCAACCAAATCATGGACGACAGGGCCAGCAATGCCAAACGCAGCAAACGGAACGTCACGTCAGCCAACATACCAGGACCAAAAGGCAATGCAGGGACTTCGACTCACGGGGAGCCATCGGCCGTGGAGGACAATATCGCCGTCGCCAACACAACAGTCGAGTCATTGGTTCCACCACCACGTACATCACCACTCCACATCACTTACGGCCGGTTTTTGCCACTCACTGGAATTCCGACTGAACCACAGCTGGGAATACCACAACCAGACGTCCACATGGAAGAAGAAGCCGGGTCAAGCCAAGCACAGTCGCCAATGCCAGAAACGATGTGGCCGAGGAGGACGAATCAGAGTACCCATATTACTGCGAGGAAAATGAGGACTACTATGAAGGCAGCAGCCAAGAATAAGTCATCGATGAGGATGAGTTAGATGACGAACTAAAAGAAACCGAGTCAGAGGACGATGCCGGCGCCTGCCTTACGTCGTCCAGCAGTGAGGAGGAAGAAACAAGGCCAGACAGTCCACCACAACCGCCAAGGAGAGACAGTCCACCACGACCGCTAAGGCCAGAAAGCCCACCACGATCTCCATCCAACCTTAACAGAAACCTTGCCCACTACTCCCATGCCAATGCAATCATCAGAAGCGACGTCACCCACATATGAGCCCAGTTGGTCGGTCCTACAACATCGTCCCACACAAGAAGAGGAGGTCTCTTCGTCCAGCCAAAAGCAAAAGTCGCAACATCGCAGCCGCGGCCATTTATGACACGAACCAAAAGAGGACTCGTTCCCATCCCTCGGGGTCTTTCAGGTAGATTCATAAGTAAAGAATCTGAGGAGGTAATCTGCATTGTTTCGTCGTCGGAGGAGGAGGAAGACAGAGCCACCACAGCGACAGCGAGCCACGACCCCCACAATCACCGCCACCGTCATTGGAACCGAGTAAACTAGAAGCCATGAAATGACGTTGGCGAGTCGTACTGTATGACAAGACCTACAGAAGTAATATGTTCCCCGAGCCACCCGAGCAAAAAAGGACACGATTATTGCCTCCTCGAAGTGCCTACTTCCAGAAGATGCTCATGCCAGGATAACCCATTATGTCAATCACCGTTTCAGCCAAAACAGTCTCAGCCAAGCGCTCCACCATTACAACCCCCAGAAGACCCGAGAATAGAAACCCCAGAAGAAACGAGCACAGGACGGTTGGTGCTAGAGCAGATGTGTGCAGAGGTGGACAAGACACTCAAGAGCCAGTCAGAGTCCTCGTCGTCAACATCGCCGATCCAGCCAGTGCAAATCTTAAGGGAAGAAGCAGGGTCTAACTCTAGCCAAGAACCAGCTGCCAAGGAGACACCATCAACGGTCGTATCGTCGCAAGTCCCTCAGCCAGGGGAACAAGCAGAGGCCACTTCCAACTCCAGCCAAGACCCAGCAGTAACAAACAACCACGCAAGCCCGCCAAACATCTCTGAAACGGAAAAAACCACATCCCACTCCCGCTTGGGTACCATTGACGAAAGACGAGTTTCTGGCCTTCATCGGAATACTGGTAATCATGGGTTACAACGACTTGCCGGAGATGGCGCAGTATTGGTACACGTCCCCTTACCTGGGAAACCACTCCATCAGATCGACCATGACCAGAACAAGGTTCAAACAAATCTGGAACAACTTTCGGCTGTCCGAAGAACCGTCTTTCACTGGTACCGATCCCCAGACTGCATCGCCCACGACCAGGCAAGCCATGGAAGAGCAGAAGGCCAAGGAGAACATGGACGCAATAATGAAGGTGCGACCGATGATGGAGGCCATCAACCAGGCATTCCGCAAGTACAGGAGCCCCGGAGCAGTTCTCAGCATAGACGAGTCCATGACTGCATACACTGGCAGATCCAAGATCAAGGTATACCAGCCCAAGAAGCCCATCAAGGTCGGCTTTGAACACTTCACTCTCTGCGACCCGTTTGATGGTTACATCCTCAATGACGAGGCTCATTGGAAAAAAGCGCCACATGGCCGTTGACCCCGCCCAAGACCCCGCCAAGGAACTCGAGAACAACAAGATGGCTCACACAACGATCTACACCGCACGCCACTACCTCAACCAGGGTTACACCATTGTCTGCGACAACCGCTTCACTTCAGCACTGCTGTTTCAGGTCCTCTACGCCAAGCTAGGAACCTTCAGATGCGGGAGCCTACGCGCCAATGCTGCCGGAATGCCATACAAATTCACGGAGGAGTTGCGCAAATCCAAGAAGGAGCACGAACGTGGCGACAGTATCCTGCGTCAGAGCGGCCGGCTACCGCTGAGCATCTGGTGCGACACCAAGGCCGTCCCTCTACTCAGCACCCACGTGGATCCCTTGGCCGGAAAATGTACCGTCGGAAGACTCATCGGGGGCCAGAAACACCTAGTCACTTGCCCACCGGCAGCCACGACTTACACGGAGTGCATGAATGGTGTGGACATGGCCAATCACCTCATCTCCTCGTTCTACGTCGGCAGGAGGTCGATCAGATGGCACCGCTACCTTTTCTTCCAAAAGCTCAACCAGATTCTCGTCAACGCCAGGCTCAACATGGTCATGGTCTGCGGCCTCGATAAGGCTGGCTAATGCTCCCAGCTGACTTACCGAAGATCGCTGGCCAACCAACTCATCAATCGAGTACGCAAGACACGCCCTATAAGACTTCCAGCCGTCTTGGGTACCAGTCATCGCCACGAGAAGAGTACGAGGAGCCGCAGATGCCAGGTGTGCAGGAAGTACAGACAGGAACGGCACGAGACCATCTGGTGGTGCGCCACTTGTCGCACAAACGTGTGCATGGACGAAAGCTCGAGAAGAAGGCACGTTGGACGAACTTGTTGGCAGCTGCATCAAGATCGCCTGGATTTCGATTTTTAGGCTGAACTTTCATTAAACCTGTATAGCTTTGTACAGCCAACACCGAATAAACCTTGTAACCTTTGTTCAGAATTATGTTTTCCCTTTGCCTAACTGTGACTTTGACTTTTCAGGAAAAGACTAAAAGCCCCAAACCTCACTGTCGCTGGACCCGGTATTCGTCGTAGCTTCAGGTACTCAACCCAAGTCTGAAACCGCGATGAATGCCAGGTCTCAGGTGACGGCGGTGTGTGGGGTTTTCTTTGTGTGGGACTTTGGCAAATTCTCTGGGTATTGCGATGTTAACCGTCACCATATGGGGTAATGAAAAAAGGTCAGAAAAAAATCCAAACCCTGCCTCATTGCAGGGTCTGGCAAGACTTGGACTTAAGCCAAATTCTTTGGGTATTGTGATGTTAACCGTCACCATTCTAAGGGTAAAAAAAAGCCAAACCCTGCCTCATTGCGGGGACTTAGCCAAATTCTCTGGGCGTTGCGATGTTAACCGTCACCATTTAAAGGGAAAAAAAGCCAAACTCCACCATTGCGGAGCTTGGCTAGTATGCGGGTCTCTTTTGATTCAGGGATGGTCGAGACCAAGTCCATCCCCTCAGTACAAAGTCCCATTTTTTGGACTTAGCCACATGCCAAGTCATCATCCAAGTCATCATCCAGTAAGGGTCATCCTCAGGCTTGTAAGTAGTTGTCTCGGCTCACCACCACACCCTCATTTTCCACGGTCATCGATCGCCTAACCTTCGAGACCAGAAGGAAAGACGGGCTTCGTGTGGATCACTACACTACGGAACTCGTCGGAAAACACGACCGTCCCAATGTTCGACACCTAGCCACCTCTTCAGCCAGCTAGTTCATGAATGTCTCGTCAAACACCCACTTTAGTCTAGCACTGGCAACGCTCGAAACGACTGCCTTTCAACAAGTTCAAACCAGTCTTTGCTGCAGGTCCAATAGCTCAGCTCCAGTTCTGAATGGCGTACTACTCGTCACCGAAACGAAGCCACTAGTCCAACTGCTCCGACCAGTTCCAAGAGACCTCTTCGAGCTTAAAGGGCTCACCGCCACTATTGCCGCTAGGTCCGGCAGCACTCTGGAGATGTGCCACAGGACGAACCCACAGCTCACTGCCAAAGCGTTGCCACCAGTCCAAATGGCTCAAACAGCTTAGAACCTTCCAAGCCCGAAGACGAGGCCAGGCTGCTCGTCGCCAAGTCTTTGCTGCTGGTCCAACGGCTCAACCCAGTTTAGAATGGGGATCTGCCAGCACGAAGGCAAG